>JAOXYD010213501.1:0-19947 GCA_028565735.1 Pinacopodium congolense
AAGTTATTAACACATTTTTCTTCTTGAATGAAGCCATTTTTTTGTATGCTTATTTGACATGCATCACAAATCTTGTATTTTTCATACTTCATCTTTAGTAGACCATTTACTAGCTCCTCGTTGTAAAGATTTGAGATTTATTTCATGCTAGTATGACCTAATCCTCGATGCCACATTCAAGCATCCTCATTCATGAAAATCAAACACTCAACATTTTGGTTAGAGAGATCATTCAAATTAATTGTACAGATTTTTCCTACTCTCTTAGAAAAAAATACAATGAAATTATCAATTACTTTTGAAACTATGTAATGTTTACCTTCAAAAGAGGCTCTGAGGCCTTTATCATATAATTGACTCACACTTAGTAAGTTATGTTTTAATCCTTATACTAACAGTAAATTATTAACAGTAGCATTATTCTTACCGATCTTACCAATGCTAATTATCTTACCCTTGGCATTATCTCCATAGGTGACATAGCCACCATCTTTGTCTTTCAAGGAAATAAACTGAGAAGCATATCCCATCATATGTCTTAAACATCCACTATCAACATACCAAGAGCTCCTCTTGAAATGTTATAAATCAAAGAAAATCATTTCATTTTAGGCACCCATATTAATTTGGGTCCAGGGGAGTTAGATACCTTTCTAGTTCCAAAAGCCTTTGGCAAACTGGAAGGTCTAGATAGTTTATCAAACCAAAATCTTTCCAAATGACAAAATCTACCAAAATGATCACAAACGTATGTAACTTTATGAGAATGCATATTTGGTTTAAAGTTGTTCCTATATGCAAACCTTGAGGCATCATATCCAAAGTTTCTTCTTTATTAAACTATTGACCTAAAATATGTGTAAGAACCATTTCTTAATGCATAAGCATGTATATGATATGCAGATGAATATGTAGGTTGAATGTGCATAGATTGTGACCTATATGCATGATGTAATGATTTTGCATTTGTAAAGAAACTATTTCTCTTATTAGGCACATGCACATTTCTCCTAGATGTAGATTTTGAAGCATACATAAAAGCATGATGCGTGTTCCTAGATTGAGTTCTAGAAGATTATGCACCAATATTAAAAGATGACCTAGGAACATACTCTTCATCTAAAATTTTTCCCTTTATAAAAACAGTCTTAGCATTAGGAGTTTCTCTTCCTTTAATAAAACCTAAACCACATTTATCATTGGAAATCTTTTGGTCACCTAGCATGAAATCTAACCTAGTATGAAATCTAATTTTCTTTGCCTTTTATGAATTTGGTCAATGATTCTTTGAGGTTATCCATTTCCTTCTTTACATATTCATTTTCATGCATCAACTGATAGTAATTTTCATCTATAGCAACATCAAAACTCTTAGAATCTAACATGGCATTCATTTCATGCTTTAATATATTAATTTCTAATATACATGCATTCTTGGATTCTAAAATGTCATGTAGTTCATCTTTCAACTTCTCATTTTCTACTCTAAAATCATCTATAAACTTTATGCATTCCTTATGATTATAGGATCATTTTCTCATTTATAATGTAACATGCTCTAAGACTTTAACCAATTTAGCATAACTCAAACCAACATTAATAATAATACTTTCATTCTCATCATCATGCGAATGGGAGGAAGATGGTACGTCATCATCGAAGGCCATAAGACGAAACTTTACGCTTTCATTTTCAGATTTTTCACTTTTCTCATCGCTTTCAGTCTCCCATAAGGCTTTAAAATCTTTCTTTCCCTTCTTGTCCTTCTTCTCCCTTCTTTCTTTTTTGGTACTCCTTTTATCCTTCCAATCCTCTTTAAGGAGTGGGCACTGGCTCTTTAAATGACCTGTTTCCTAAATTAAAAACAAACAACATTTGTGGACTTTCTCTTATAATTATACTTACCTTGCTCTCTTCTCCTTGGGTGTGCCTTCTTCTTTAAGAACTTGTTGAACTTTTTAATAAGGAGCGCTAGGTCATCCTTACTATCTTCTAAAAATCTTTCTTCTTCACTTGACTCCACTTTCTTGGCTTTAAATGCCAAATTATTTCTTCTTGATGAAACCTCTTCATTGGATTTTGACTCCTTCATCATCAATATCTCATAAGCAAGCAATGAACCTAATAATTCATCTAAAGGTAGAATGTTAAGGTCTTTAGCCTCTTAGATGGTAGCTACCTTTGCCTCCCATCCTTTTGGTAAAGACCTTAAAATCTTTAACATTTGAATATGATCTTCTTAAGCCTTTTATTGCATTTATGATGTCAATGAATCTAGCATATATGGAAGAAATAGTTTCATCGTGATGCATTAAAAACATTTCATATTGAGAAATGAGAAAAGACATCTTACTCTCCTTGTTGGTACCTTCATGAGTGACTTCTAATGTATGCCAAATATCTTTAGTCATTTCACACATAGACACTCTGTTAAATTCATTTCTAATTAATGCACAAAACAAAATATGAATAGCTCTATCGTTTAGTGAAACATGAAACTAGCCTTTCATCTTTTACATTCCACACATCTTTCACTTTAAGAACTTTTTGACCATTTTCTATCTTAGTAGGAATGTATGGCCCTCCACTTACTATATACCATAATTTAATATTTTTAGATTGAAGGAAAAACTTCATCCTAGTTTTCCAATATAAATGAACATTTCCATTAAAGAAGGGTGCCAAACTAATGTTTTGACGCTCATGACTGGACTATTTCTGAAAATAACTGGCTTGCAACCTAAGAAATAATCTTCCTAAAATTTAAACAATAATCATACAACCTCTTAAAATTTTAGGAAACCGAAATGCAGAATATCGAATTTTTTGAAATAGATTTATGTAACGAGAGTCAATATACAAATCAAACCAAAATAAATAAAACTTGTTTCAATGCAGGTGAGAGATAAGGCTATATCCTATCAAAATAATAAACTTAAAAATATAAAATATGATTTAAAAAAACTCACAGCACTTATTCTAACATAGAATAGCAATCTCACAATTTAAACAATCAGATAAAAGATGATAGGGTGAGAAACAACAAAAAAGTTTAAATGGTGGCATCTTGAAGAGATTGGAGAAGATTAGCCTATCAATCTTGTTTTGAGAGCATGATAACGTGAGTTGAGAGAGTTGATAGGTTTATGAGAATGTTAAGAATGTTTTTGTGGTTGCACTATATTTTTCTTAGATGCTTTAAGGTTTTCTTGAATTAATTTTAAATAAGGAAACAAGTAATTCTAAATAAGGAAGCAAGTAGCCATTGGAGGAGGACCTATACCAACTTTAAACAAATCCAACGAATTTTAGATATTATCCTATCATAAAATAGGACTTCAAACAAGTCTTGGGACAGAATTTGAAACCATATAAAAATTCAACATGATTTAATTAACTTCAAAAAATGGATTTGTTATGAAATTAAACTTTATGCAACTTAGGAGTGACTACATGCAATGCATGATCAAGGTTGAGCCCCTTAGTGAATTGGACAATAAGTGAAACTTACAATTTGTATGTAAGACACCCTAACTAAGGTCTGGTAGGTTCCATATCACTTTTTCTTCCTTTATCTTCATCTTAGTCCTTCAAACTTCAAACTTTACACATGGAATCATCTTGAAGTAACCTATCTTTGAATTTCACCATGCAAGCTCAAACCATTAGTAGTAATTATGTTTTTTATCATAAAAAATAAGATGGGAACCTCCCTTGGTTCAATACTATAAGTTGCCCAAGATGTATTGTTATTCATAAAAGACTGGATTCCTTGTTTCAACTAACTTCCACTTTTTCGATTGACTTCCTCAATAAGTGGAAGTTGATCTTCACATCTTGATGTTGCACTGGATAATAATTTTTCCACCCTAGGCCTCTCCTCTTATTGATAATAGTAATTGCATGGGGTTGGCCTTGAGTATGTGTCACTTGACCATGTAAAGTTAGGTTAATAAGTCCATCTTGACTCACAATAATTTTTGTAATTATGGTGGTAAGCCCTTTAATCATATTTCCCTCTCAAAGCTTCTTTAGTTGACCTGTTTGAATTATCAATTTGGCATTTTTAATTATCCAAATAAGTTATGAACTATGCCTTCCAACTCTCCTAAGAGTATTGTGTCTTCCACTAATACCTGTACATTAGCCAAATGTCCAATTACTTGCAATAAAATGAAAATAACTAGGTATGTAGATCTAATATGTGTGTGTGTGTGTGTGTGTGTGTTTGTATGTATGTGTGTGTGTATGTGTGTGTGTGATAAAATAAATGAAATGAAACACAAAAATTGAAAACACTCAAATGTAACACAAACAAGCAAATGAAAAAAGAAACAAAATAACATCACAAAAGAAACTAATAAAATGATCAAAGTAATAGTTCTAAATCTCTAGTAATGGCATAAAAAATTTGGTTCATTATGCATTGGCATAATGCGAAATATGTGAAAATAATTTTCTTAATGAAAATGCACAAGGCTATGCTATGCTAAGTTTTAGTTAAATTCATTAAATTATATACTACACATAAATATTGGCAATTACCCCTATCATTTTTCCATAATACATGACCAAGTTAAGTTTCAATTTCATAAAGAATGATAGTGAGCACTAGTCCAAAAATCAAGCTATTAATCTTCTTAACAAATTGGATAATTTTAAACAAAGATTAAAACAAATTAACCTAAAATAAGTTAGCAAAAAATGAGTTAATAATAAGGGTTTAAAGAGAAATTTAATTCTAGGGGTGTAAATATGCCAGCAACAGTCCTATAATCCAATTAAATTAAGAAAACTTCAGTACATAGTTCAATATCTACTTCCACATATTATAAAACCACAAAATGTGATGAAATATAATTGGTAGAAGATCAATAAATCAATTTATATACGAGCTGTCCACTTCATTCAACATAGTTGTTCTTGACAAGAAATACACAATCAAGGTCCAAAGAAATCATGAAAACTAGTCTAGAGTATAATGAATTAAAGATTAAAGTATTCACAATATGAAAACTTCCTCCCAACTTTCTTACATTAGCCTAATAGCCCCAAAGCTACATGAAACCTTAAACAACAATAAAATCAACAATAGATACAAGAAATAATAAAATTAGACTATAGAGAAAAACAATAAAGTGTTATCCACGCTTCTTTCTCCTAACCAATGACACATAGCTTCTCGTTGACCTTAAAACATCTATAAAATCAAAACAAATGTAAAGGAATGATAGAAACTGGCTATAAAGAAAAACAAAGTAAAAGTAGAATAATATTAATGAAATGGTAGCTCTCTCCTAGTTTCTTTCTCCTAGCCAACTATACCAAGGCTCCTTTTTATGTCCTTGAAGCTCTCCCACCTTGAATCTCGCTATCTTTAGCCTCTAAATAATTAAAACATTGGTTAAAATTTAGCAGAACATGAGAAAGGAGATTTTGGAAAAGTTGCAGAGAAAGTGTGCCTCCTATTCTCTTCCAAGCCTCTTCCAAACTCCCTTTGATATTTATTTCATATGTTATTTATAATGTTTCACCTAACTTAGGGTTTTTTTAGAATGATTTGTTGGCACATGAATGTTAGTGAAATTCTAAAGAATATTCTCCTTTTGACGTACTTTGGGACAACTTCTCTATATGTTACGCGAGGTGGTCCCTAGGGGTATAATAGTGCCATTATAGTACCATCGTTATACTTCTTTGGACATACCACAGCAATACCAATTATCCAAGAATGGCATCACTGATAGACCTACATTGTACTCCTTAGAAAGTCTCTTAACTTGCTCCTTTTATGATTTTAACTCCTTGACTACTCCTAATACCTAAATATGATAAAAAAATAAGGCAGAATGAATAACCAGATAATGTTCAAATTTAAAGATGAATTGTATCAAAAAACATGTTCCTTTTTTTGCATTATCATTATGAAATTATATGGCTTTCTTGATGAAGATCTAAATTCATATATTGCCAACTTTTCAGAGATTTGTGATCCTTTTAAGTTTAATAGAGTTTTAGAGGATGATATCCAACTAAGGTTGCTCCGATTCACATTGAGGGAACAAGCTAAATCATGGTTAAAATCTAATCCCACAGGTTCCATTAGCACTTGGAATCAGCTTATTGAAAAGTTTTCTGAAGGTATTTCCCTCCATCATGACTAGCTAAGCTCAAGAATAATATCATATCCTTTCAATAGATGGAGAGAAAGATGGATCTATTGAGAAAGCTCCCATATCATGGCTTTAAATTGGGAATTTAAATGTAGATTTTTAATAATGGTTTGAATTTTTCATCCAAACAGTTGATTGATGCATCTTTGGATAAGAATATTAGCTTTAAAACTGATTATTAGCTTTAAAATTCTTGAAAATCTATAAAAACTGATAAATATATATATATGACTAATTATCCATAAGGGAATATGAGACAAAATTCAAAATCGTGTGGTATTAATAATGTTGATTCAGTTACATTTTTAGGGGAAAAAGTTAATGCTTTGAACAAGAAGATTAAGAGCATAACTATTGTAACCTAACTAGCAGAGGTTATAAGTTGTGAATTTTCGTTGGCTAGTCTAGGTAATCTAAAATAAAATCAATTTTCAATCTTTTAATATAAAATTTCAACATTAAACTCAAGAACAATTTAATGACAAATGCAACATCCAACGAGGGATATGTGTAGTTTTAATTGTCATTCTATAAAAAATTAAAATTGTTCTTCCAACTCGGATTGTAAGAGTCAACTCTTTACCTAATGAAGGTGTAATGTTTAGAATCAAGTGAAAAAGAATTTCCTACTTGACAATCTATGGAAGAATGGAATTTACTACCACAATAGTCAAATGTTATTGGACCTTTAAATATGTTAAATACTAAACCATGTTTCTGTATCTTCTAGCTTCTTATTGAATACCACGATTTAAGTTGTCAAAGCTATGGTATTATTAATATCATGAGTTCAGATCGGTGTGCATTATTGTATGTTTATCTAGTTATTAAATATGTTACTTTGAATGTTCAGGATAGTATTATTTTGTTTAGGATTGAGATTTATTTTCTTTTGAAGTTGTTATCATTGTCTTTATATTTTATGTGATTTATTAAGATTTTAGGCATGATTTGGACTTTGTTTGTGTGGTTTCTTATTATGGTATCATTAAGAATACAAATAGGAAGTATTGAAGTGAAGAGGATGAAGCAAAAGTGGACCTTCAGGTGTCCATAATCATGGTTAGCAACAGTTATAGATTCATCGAGGTTTTCCAGTGATGCAAGGTTTTATGATGTTTTGACATTTTTAAGCATTAGAAACCCTAGGTGCCACCACCAATGATTAAAGGACTTACTATAGAAGGTAAAATCCAAGTTTTGGTGGATTCTAAGCAGCAAAATCAAGCTCTTCCGTTAATAACTTCAAGAGTTCACTTTTTTAGATTTTCCTACCTTTCGCATTGTTGTTATGGGATTAATATTTTTAATATCTTATTCATTTTTAGTGATTTGGATTTAAGGATTTTGTTACTTTTTCTTATGTCTTTATAAGTGTATGAACACGACGAGTATAATAAGGTTATTTGAGCTAACCAACGAAAAGATTTCGGATATTACTAGATAAGAGAGGGAGTTATGAAGAGTAAAGTACCAAGAAACCATCCAAAGAACAATGGTAGAAGAAGGAAAGCAAGGAGGGAACCAAAGGATCCTCATAGATTTCATGAGGTCGAGTTTCAATGCAAATCAATAAGGGATCACAATTCATCCTATTCAAACTAACAACTTTGAGATCAAGTTAGCTCTAAAAAACATGATTTAAACTAGTATGCAATTCCATGGGTTGGAAAATGAAGACCCCAATGCCCATCTAGCAAACGTTTAGGAGATTTGTGATACATTCCAGTATAATGGGTTATCTAAAGATTCAGAAAAGATGTGATTGTTTACTTTAATTTTGAAGGATCGAGATAAGAGCTGGTTGAACTCTCTCAGCCTAAAGAATATCACTAAATTGGAGTAACTTGCATAGGCCTTTCTGGCCAAGTACTTCCTATTGAAAAATAATATAAGGATCATTAAAGAGATAAAAAAACATCCAGAAAATGATGGGAATTATTATATAAGGTATAGGAAAGATTCAAGGAGGTACAAAGGAGTTTTCCATATCATAACCTACTCGAGGAGTTCCTTCTGCAAACATTTTACAATGGGGCAAACCAACACACAAGAGGAACAAGTGATGCAACAACTATAAGTTCTTAAATGAGGAAGACCATAGTTTTAGTCCATAAACTATTGGAGGAAATGGCAAATAATAGTTGCCTATGGTAAAATAAGAGGAGCAAGTAAGGATTTAAGGAGAAAAAGGGGATGATTCTTATTGGTTTGGTGACAACTCTTGAAGGACAAATTTCAACCCTCACTGAGCAACTAAACAACATGCAAGGAGCTTTCTCATCTTCGAAGAAGGCCATGCAACATCTATATGAGTTTTGTGGGCAAGATAGCCATGTTGCCACCAATTACTTCATTATGGATAATAGTGGAGTGCAGCAAATAAACTACATGGGGACATAATAAAGAGGTAACAATCCCAACTCAAATACTTATAACCCAAGGTGAAAAAACCACCCAAATTTCTCTTGAAATAACAATGAAAATAATAATGTGAGACCTCAAGGCCTATCAAGTTTCCAACAAGATAGACTTATGTCCTTGGAGAGCAAGATGGAAAAGTTAATGGATGTCTTAGGTTCCAAGTTCACTAGTTAACAAGAAGGTCAAAAGAGGATGGAGATGAAATTTGACCAAATAGTGAAGAATCATGCATCTTCCATCCACAACTTGGAGATTTAAGTGGGACAACTTGCCAATGCCCTATCACCAAAATGTGTGGGAGCCTTCTAAGTAACATGGAGGCCAATTGATAAGTGCATAATTCATAATGTTTTCTAATGTAATTTGATACAAATTTGCTTTAAATTGATGCTACATTGTTTGATTTATGACTGGAATTATTTACATTGTAGATTGGAGCTTAAAAGTGAAGGAAATTTGGAAAATGTAGTAGAAAATTCTAAGAAAAGGAATAAAAAGGGGGTACCTATCATACCCTTGTTTTGCTATCAGGAGCCACCATTTTGCTTTAACTAGAAATTTAAACATATAGGGTTAAACGGCGCCATTTTACTCTCTACCATGTCATTTTAGTACCTATCAAGATTTTTATAGCTGGATCTTTCTCCCCACTTGATGCAACTTACTCCCACTTATGTCAACTTGCTCCAAACATATTTATTGAGCTCCAAGGATAAAATTTGGATCACCTAACACTAGATTTAGGCAGAGAAATTAGATTTAGTTTTAGTTTTTCTCTTTTCTTCTTTTAGGATAGGTTTTTGTTTATGTTTCTTTTTTCAGACCTTATATTTTTTGTTTTCATTTTATTTTAAGGATTCTAAAGGGTTTATACACATGATTAGAGGCTTTTTATCATTTTATATCATCCTTTGGTGCTATCTAAACATTTAATCTCTTGTATTTTGTTCTTTTGTTCAGATATGTTCAAGAACATATGTTTTTATGTTGAACATGAATCTTCTTGCATATGTATGATTCTTTAATCTGATTTAGAGCTAAGGAGAAGTTCTTAGATGGATTTATTGACTTCTAAACACATTATCAAATGGTAATCTTTGTTTATTTAAGTTCTTAATGCTTGTTTTGAGTTGGCCACTTAAGATGAGATTAAAGTTTATTAAGGATCCCATAGTTATCTAATTTAATCATTATAAATATTAGTTAACAACATTATTTTAATCCATACTTGACCACTGGTTAGTTAATTATGAGAGTACTAATCTTAAATGTGGAATTTAGGATTAGAACTTCTTGAACTTTAAGGCTAATACCTATTAATTGATGAAATAACCAAAGATCAATTTAGGATGGTTAGAGATAAGGGATTTTCTTAACCATAGCAATGTCTTGATTTAGTGAGGACCCTAATTATGCATTCCAATCTAATTCAAAACTCAATTAACTCATTTAAGGCATAATCCTTAGCTAATTCAATCAATTTGGTAACCTTAAGAAATTTGAATTTCATTATAAAGTTTAGAAGTTTTTAGATTAATTTAGTTAAGGTAACCCTTTTAATTTTGATGCAGTATTTAACCTCTTTAGATAATTGTAATTTGATTACCCTAGTAGTCTCACTTTCCCCGTGTGTTCAACATTCTGAAGTCCTAAAAACACTCCACTTTATTACTTCATGATTGATACACTGTCGTATTGTTGGTTTAGAAATGAATTTGTTTTACATGTTAATTAATAAATTTATTTGAGCTTAGTGAGTATTAAACAAATGCAACAACAAGCTTTTATCACTGTTACTAGGGAAAAATTTAGTGATATTAGGAATATATTGGTGTTAATTACTCTAAAGTGTAAATATTGTTTATAGTGTGTGTTTGCTTGCTTTTTTCTTCTTATTTAATTTGATAGTTTGTTTTTTGTTGCAATTGCCTTGATTTTGAAATTTTTCTTATCTTTCATATATTTCTAGTTAGGATTAAGTGTAATTTAGAAATCAAACATCAAGAGAACTTACCTTTCTAGCATCATAGAGAACCAACCATGTTGGAAATGACTGTGCAAACTACGAGTGGACCTGAGTCTAGCATTTTTAGGCCTAGGATAGAATTTGATAATTTTGAAATTCCTTATGATATAATTTTCATTATTACGTCTTCTCAATTTAGAGGCTCATCCTTAGAAAATCCATCTGATCATTTGAGAAATTTCATTGACATTTGCGATCTTTATAGAAGTCATGGCATTTTAGATAATGCCCTTAAGCTGAAACTTTTTCCTTTTTCTCTAAAAGATAGAGCTCACCCATGGTTAAACACTTTTTAGACTTGATTCCATCACCACTTAAGATGATCTTGTCCATATATTCTTATTTAAATTCTTTCCCCTAGCTAAGATCATTAAATTGAAGAATTTAATTTCATCATTTATGCAATATGAGATCAAGAGTTTGCATAAGTATTGGAAGCGATTTGAGGAGTTACTTGCTGAATGTCCTTAGGACTCACACCATCCACTTGTAGTCTCATAGATACTTTTGCTAGAGGAATCTTAATGAGTAAAATCATAAGTGAAGCTTATAAGTTGCTCAAGGACATGACCACTAATATCTTTTAATATAATTCTAAGCCTTATCGTCATAACAAGCCATTTAGAGCCTATGTAATTAATGAGACATCAGCTTTACAAGCTCAAATGGTATGCCTTAGTAAGCAAGTGGAAAGTTTGCAAGCTCAATTTGGTAATATTTCATTCCAAAATCAAGAAGTATGTGATGATTGTGGTAGTTCCTTTCATGCTTCCACATATTGTCATGTCATACATTCTAATGCCTCTAAACCTTCACCAAACAATTATTCCTCTAATAGGTAAAGAAATGACCCTTACACTCATTATAGGGAGAGCTACCCAAATTTTCCATGCAACACTCATCTAAACTATCAATACCAAGATGCCAATCCTCAGTAAAACCCATCTCATGACCCACCTCAACCAAAAAAATCCAAACTTGAGAATACAGTGATGAAGTATATCCAAAGTATTGAGTATAGGATGCAAACTCATGAAAATTCCATTAAGAAATTAAAGACTCAAGTAGGTTATATTACACAGATCTTAGAAGAGCAATTACCCAAACCATCATTTGTTATGCCTAAACCTACCTCTAGAGCACATTTTATGGCCATCAATGTACATAATGGCACTAAAAGGGAGGATGTAGGAAAAGAAAAGAGTGAAAAGGACGTGATGGCGAGTAGGTTAGTAGAAAAAGAAATTCAAACTAATGAACGCTTACCTAGGTTATTTGCTAATCCAAATATCCATTCTTACCAACCTAGGATTCCATACCCTCAAATGTTTGATCCTCACTTTAGGAGATCTTTCTAATTGTTTCAAAAATTGAGTGTTCCTTTTTATAATTTGTCTCAATTAGAAGAGCATCTAGGATTAATAAAGACAATCCATCCTCTTAATCCAACTTTTGAAAATAAAAGTGATACCTTCTAGCAGATTAAGTTAGAAATTTATTGTATGGATAGCGATGATGATGAATTTCCAATTAATTATGAACATTATCATGTGATTTTTTTTCTTATAAGGAAAATGCTCAAGTTATTGGAAATGAAGAAATTGAAGGGTATAATGAAAGGTTCAAAAGTAATGAAGTTTTTTTTTGCATTCATAAGTGATAATCAAATGGACTATAATCATGTTGATTTCATTGGTATAAAGGATGACCCTAAGATGGAGGCCAATGTTGTTAAGGTTCTTAAAGATGAAAATTATGATGAATTTGCCCCGAAAGATAAGGTTGATTCTAAGAAAACATTTAAGTTTTATTGATTTCCTTAGTGTTTATACTTTCAATTATAGGACAAACATGGTAATATAAGACTTTTTACTAAGGTATTTTAAAAGTCGTAAGTGGTGTTACTTAAAGGGCTGAGATCAAAATTTTAGTAGAGATCAAAATTTTAATAATCATTTTAATAATTTAGAAATCCTGCCCTTCATAATTTGTCCTATTCTGATTTAAAAGACGATGAAAGGAAGATGTTGGATTCTGTGCCAAGGAAGATATTATAATTTCTCTAACCTTAAGGTCTAGTTAAAAGATCTTAAAGAAGTTCTTGTTGGGAGGCAACCCAACCATAGAATTAGGTTTTATTGTGTTTTGGTGTATTTTCTTTTGTTTAGTGTTCTTTTCTTTTGTTCCCCTTTTTTTGCTCCTTACCATTCTTTGATTATCTTTAATGAAGCATAGCTATTTTTAGAGTTGGTTTTGAGGCCTTGTTATTCTTTTTATGCATTTGTAGGTATTATTTCAATGAGCAAGTTTCAAGTTCACGCCATTGGATATTCAAGCCATTATTATTTTATCCGAGTGCTTTCTATTCCTTTTGCTCCCATATTTGTGCTTTACTATTGTTTTATGAACATTAGGGGCAATGTTCAATTTAAGTGTTGGAACTAATTCACATCACTTTACCATATTTTTAAAAAATAATCTATAATTTGTGAAAAAAATCAATTTTGATGCATATTATTGGAAATATTTTCTTTTATTTTCATTTATAATACCCCTTGTAGATGTTATATGGTCGATTAAGTATATTAAAGATTAAATGTTTTTAAATTATTTTATGTTTTGGAAAATAATATCTTGTAGTCTTTATGAAATTCCATGTTTAAAATGCATAGTTCAAAAGTAAATTTTTCTTTCTTTAAACTATATCTTCATGTTGTTTTATTAAAAAAAAACAAAAAAATAAAGAAAATAAAAACAAAAGAAAGTAAAGTGTTAAATAAGTGAGCTAGTTTGATTCACTCAGCTAACTTCGAACCAATTGGTTGAAGTTCATGGGAAAATATTCAATTTTGTGTAAAAAGAATGAGTGACATCTCAACAAAGCTTCAAAATGCTCACATTTTTTTCTTATATATTTTTTTAAATAAATAAGTGATCAATGGATGTTTGGAAGATGATACATCTTGCTTTAGCACTATTCATTTTGCATATGAAATTTGTTATTGTGAATGGTAGAATTTGAAGAAACATAAAATAATTTTAGGTTGTTTGTGACTTAATATGCTTAATTGGCTATATAGCATGTTTTAGATTCGTTATGTTTGAAAAACTAAGGAAATCTGTTCAATGGCTATGGTTGATAGATTGAATAAATTTTACTATACTTATAGGTCATTTTGAACTTGATGATGGATTGATTTGCTTGAGGACATGCAAATGTTTAAGTGTGAGGGAGTTGATAAGGGCATAATTTATAATGTTTTCTATTGTAATTTGATGCACATTTGCTCGAAATTGATCCTATATTGTTTGATTTATATTTGGAATTGTTTACTTTGTAGATTAGAGATTACAAGTGAAGGAAATCTAGAAAATGTAATAGAAAATTATGAAAAAAGCAGTAAAACGACAATACATATCATACCCCCATTTTACTATTAGGAGTCACTATTTTTCTTTAACTAGAGACGTAAATGTGGGGGGTTTAAATGACACTATTTTACTCTCTACCAAATGCATTTTACTACTTTTCGGACTTTTTACAGTTGGATCTTTCTCTCCACTTGCTGAAACTTGCTCGCACTTGTGTCAACTTACTCCAAACATATTTATTGACCTCTGGAAAATTTGGCTAACACTAGATTTAGGCAGAGAATTCAGATTTAGTTCCAATTTTTCTCTTTCTTCTTTTAAGTTAGGATTTTGTTTTTGTTTCTTTTTCCATACCTTGTATTTCTTGTTTTCAAATTTTTTTAAGGATTCCAAAGGGTTTATACAATTGATTAGAGGATAGCAATCATTTTATATCATCCTTTGGTGCTATCTAAACCTTTAAACTCTTGTATTTTACTCTTTTGTTCATATATGTTAAAAAACATGTATTGTTATGTTGAATCTGAATCTTCTTGCATATGTATGATGTTTTAATCTAATTTAGAGCTAAGGACTATATGGATTGATTGAGTTCTAAACACATTATTAGATGGTAATCATCATTTATTTGAGTTCTTAATGCTTGTTTTGAGTTGGTCACTTAAGATGAGATCAAAGATTATAAAGGATCAGATAGTTATCTACTTTAATCATTGGAGATATTAGTAAACAATATTATTTTAATCAATACATGACCATTAAGTGGTTAATCATGAGGGTTTTAATCTTGAATATGGAATTTAGGATTAGAACTTCTTAAACTTTAAACCTAATACCTATTAGTTAATGAAATAACTAAAAATCAATTTAGGATGGTTAGAGATAAGGCATTGTCTTAACCATAGCAATGTCTTGATTTAGTGAAGACCCTAAATTATGCATTCCAATCCAATTCATCACTCAATTAAGTCATTTAAGTCCTAATCTTTACCTAATTCAGTCAATTGGGTAATCCTTAAGAAATTTGAATTTCATTACAAAGTTTAAAAGTTTTTAGATTAATTTAGTTAAGCTAATAATTTTTTTTACAATCTTAAGCCTCTATATATAATTATAATTTCATTGCCCTAGTAGTTGCACTTTCCATGTCGGTTCAACATTCCAGAGTATTAAAAATATTCCACTTTATTACTTGTTAACCAATACACTATCATATTATTGGTTTGGAAATGAATTTGATTTGTATGTTAATTGGTAAATTTATTTGAGCTTAGTCAATATTAAACCATTACAACACCAATCCAAGGGAACAATTGACTACTATCACACTTAGGAATAGAAAGCAATTGGAGGATCCAAGTGAGACAATTGGAATGCAAATGGGAGAAAGCCAACAGAAAGAAGAATAGGAGGAGGAGGACAAGCCTTATATGTTGCCACCACCCTACAAGCCAAAGATCCCCTTTCCACAAAGACTTAAGAAGAATCAAATGGATGTATTATTCACCAAATTCTTGGAGAAGTTGAAGAAGCTAAAAATCAACCTGTCATTTGTTGAAGTATTAGAGAATATAATATGTACACTAAGTTTTTGAAGGACATCATAACCAACAAGTGGACTTGGGAAGACAAGTAATCGGTGGCCCTCACAAAGAGTTGTAATTCCATCATCCCTAGCTATATGCCATTTAAGTTGTAATATCCCAGGAGTTTGACTATACCTTGTGTTGTAGGTAAATTGAAATTTTCTAAATGTTTATATCATTTATGGGAAACTATTAACTTGATGCCTTTAACTATTTTCAAAAAATTGGAGCTAAGTGATGTGATGCTAACTTCCATGCTTAGTCAATTGGCGAATCAATCCATCAATAAACCTTATAGATTATTTGAAGATATATTGGTAAAAGTAGATAAGTTTATAATTACGGTTGATTTTATTGTGATTGCTTTTAAAGAAGATAGAAATTATCCTTTGATCTTAGGAAGAGCTTTCATGAATACTGGAAGGGCACTAGTAGATGTGCTTAAGGGGAAGCTAGTGCTAAGGATTAGGGATGAACAAGTGGAATTTAGCATGATTAAGTTCTTAAAGAATCTAGTATAAGATAATGTTTGCATGAAGATTTATGTTATTGATGACTGGGTGAAGGAGTTAAAGCAGCAAGTTGATGAAGTTATAGAGTTGAAAGGAAATGAGAGCTTATAAGAAGATGAGTTGGTTTTGGAGTTAAGCCAAGAAACTTTAGAGAGAACCAAAGCACTCACCCTACCTTCCATTATAAGCCACCCTCCTTGGAGTTGAAACAATACCTTCCCACCTTAGACACATATTTTTAGGTAGTATCTCACATTGCCCATTATCATATCCAACCAAATTAACTTTGAGTAAAAGGAGACGCTAGTGGAGACTATTAAAAGGAGAATGAAAGCCATGGATTGGAAAATTTCAAATATTAGAGGTATTAGCCCCAATGTGGTAATACATAGGATCAATCTTAAGAAGGGTGTAAGAAAATGAGAGAAAGGCAAAGGAGGCTAAATCTGAACATGCAAGAGGTTATGAAGAAAGAGGTAGTATAGCTCTTAGATATGGGGATAATTTATCTAATTTTGAATAGTGAGTGGGTGAGCCTGGTGTAATGTGTGCCAAAGAAGGGAGGCATGATGATGATGGAGAATGAGAAAGGTGAGAAGATTGCCACAAAGACAATCACTGGTTGGAGACTATGCATCGACTATAGCAAGCTTAATTTATCCCCCAAGAAAGATCACTTCCCATGGCCCTTTTCAGATCAAATGATTGAGAGAGTGGTTAGCCATTCTTCTTCTTGCTTCCTTGATGGTTATTCAGGTTATAGCTAAGTGTTCATATATTCAAAAAAGTAAGATAATACAACCTACACTTGTCCTTATGTAACATTTGCATATCAGAGGATCTCCTTTGGGCTTTAAAATACACAAACCACCTTCCAAAGATGTTTGATGATCAACTTTATGGATATGATTGAGGACATCATGGAGGTATTATTGATGACTTTTTTTATTTTTGAAGATGATTTGATATATTTTGATAGAGTTCTCCAACGGTGTTAGAAGTCACATATGTTCTTGAATTAAAAGAAGAGCCACTTCATGTTTCATAAGATAGTTATGTTGGGTAACAAAATATTGTTAGGGGTCAAATTGATTGAGTTTTAATGGATAAATTGTTGAATTATGAACCCTAATTTAGTGCTTAAATATTAAATTTATGAATTATTATGTTTAATTTTTAGGATGGAGCTTAAAGATGGAGATTGGAGAGAAAACTAGAAGAATTCACCCTATTCTAGTCCATAAACGGCCCCTGATTAGGGTCACATTTGTGGAAGAATAGGGTGTCGTATAAGGAGCCAAAATTTAATTTAACGACCAGATATCAGGGTGCCATTGTAGTTTGGCAGGGTGCCATTGAATGCATCAGTCAACAATTTCAAGTTTAAATCTCCAAGATTTTGAATTTGGCATGTCTCTAATCAATAACCTTATCTCACATCTAATTCTAGGAATCATCTACAGGGGTTTCCAAACTCATACTATTACTTATTTTGTTCCATTTTTCAGATTAATCAAAGTACTTGTGCTTATGCTCATAACCTTTTATGTTATTTGATTTTTCTACAAGTTTGAATTGATTCAAAGGTTGTGATGCATTCCAGATCAAGTTGTGAGTTACAAGACATGTCTAGAAGTCTTACAAACCTATTTTGTACACTCTAAACTTATAATTTCAATATGTTTTTATAGATTTATCAAGATATGTTGTAGAAGTTGTATGTTTTGTATGTTTTGATCAAGATATATGGCTAAATCATCTTTATTTCTAAGGATTGATGTTTATATGATTTAAGAGAGATTAAAGACATGTTAAAGGGACTGGATTTTGTTTATTGAAAGATTACATTAATTGAATTTAAGCTGGCCATATAAATTTATTGTTCAAGACAAATTAAGCTTGAGAAATCATCCTAAATTGTTAAAAAAATCGATAAGCAATACAAATTAATCCTTCAATGACCAAACCTAGACTTGTTGTGAAAGTTAGAGTTTTAAGATTAATTTCTAGAACTCATCTTCTTAAAATTAAAGTTTATTTACTTAATTTGATGCATAACCAAACTTTAAACAAGATTTAATGGAGAAAAAGCAAAGTCTTAACCATAGCTTTGTTTTGATTTGGTGAAGGAACTTTAATCACCCCTTAGATGTGTTTAAAGCTCAATTAAATCATCAATTACCTAATCCTTAGCTAATTTACACATTTGGTAATTTTTAGAAATTTTCAGAAGCAATTAAAAATCATTTTTGAAAAGTTTAAACCAAATTAGACTAGTTTAGAAAATTTAATGTTTTTAATCAATTTGTTTGGATTTCCTAAACAATTGTGATCTAATAATCCTAGTAATTAAGCCATTTTTCCCCATGGGATTGACATCTGGAGACTTAAATTTACTCTATTGTATTACTTTTGAGATAAGTGCCCTTGCCTTTATTCTGTTAGTTTTCAAATAAAAATCATTAAAAGTTTTAAGTCACCTAACCAACGCAATAAGATTTTGGCAGTATTGGCTGGGATTCACAATCTTAATATTAGGAAAATTAGTGTCAATTATTTTAGGACATTTAAAATTATGTTTTTATAATTTTTCTGCATTTATTTTCTATTTATTTTACTTGGTATGTTTTTATTGTTTTTTGTTTAGTTTATTTGTCTTGTTTGTTTATTTTCCTTTATTTAGTATATTATTTAAATTTGTATGCTTACTCAGGGATGTAATCCCAAACCATTAGAGTTCGATCTAGAACTCAAGAACACGTTGAAAAAGAAAAAGAAAGAAACTCATGCAACCACGTTCGATCATTTAGAAGTACGAACATCAAGTGACACTAAATCAGAACCTGTAGAAATGGACCCTGAGTAACGTGTAGTTATAAGACCTTGAGTAGAAAATAGGAAACCAATCATATTGGACTTAACTTTAGTGAATAGAGGTAGACCAGTGGCCAACATTGTGTAGCCCAGAGTTAACGCAAATAACTTTGAAATCCCACATAATATCATCTCCATGGTTAGGTCCTCACAATTTGGAGGTTCAGTTTTAGAATATCCCAATGAACATTTGAAAAACGTTTTTGATATTTGTGATCTTTTTAAGAGCAATGGGGTCTCTGATGATGTAATTAGGTTTATACATTTCCCTTTGTCTATTAGGGATAAGGCAAAAGTATGATTGTTGAAACTTCAATCTGGTTCCATTACTACATGGGACGAATTAATGAAGTTATTCCTTGCTAAAATTTTCCCACCTACTAAGATAGAAAAAATGAAAAATAAGATCAATTTGTTTGTCAAATATGAAAATGAAAGTCTATACGAGGAATGGGAGAGGTTTAGAGAGATGCTTGCAAAGTGTCAAAGTCATAGATTCAATAAGTAGCAGCAAGTCGATATCTTTTACAGTGGATTGACATCTTCGACCCTAGCACCATTGATGGTACAACTTGAGGAAATTTAATGCGCAAGACTGCAATGAAGCCTACAATCTAATTCAGGATATGGCTACGAGCAGTTTTTAGTAAAATTTAAAACACCATCTAAACAAAGCACATGGTGTTCATGCAATTATTTACAAAGTAGCTCTTGCAGCTTAACTGGAAGTACTGAATAAGAAGCTTGATAGTTTAATGATTGGTGCTAGTAGTAGTTCTCATAATTTGGAATGTGAAAGTTGTGGTAGTACCTCCCCTTCATCATTAGAGTGTCAAAAATGAGGTTCTTTTACCTAATAACTAGAATAAGCCCAATTTGTTAGTAATTTCAATAGGCAAAGAGGAAAACTATTATTTTTATTAATTTTTACGTTTTAAAAAATAAAAATTGAAAATTGAAAATGAAAGTGATAATAAATA
>JAOXYD010213521.1:0-19946 GCA_028565735.1 Pinacopodium congolense
AAGACAAGGACGAGATCGCCACTATTGAGATACGGTCTATAGTTAGAGGTATTCCTATCCATCTTACTCGTGCCTCAATTTCTGCATTATTAGGAGTATCGAATGAGGGTAGCATATTTGTGAAGAGTAGGGATCCACTGCATGGGGATACCATTTCTTCAGACCCCACTTTTTCTATTGTTGCTGCTAGAGAGGCCCTAGGACTGACTAAGAATTTGAGAGGCTATATTACTGCTGCATTGGGAGCTAGGGAGCAGATTATAGTCGGGATGCTGAGTCATAGTATTGCTCCCCGAGCAAGTGGGCTTAATGAGATGAGGTATGTGAATGTGTACCTCTTATATAAGATGATGCATGGTTTGGGTGAATATCAGGGATCCCACTTGCTGGGTTCGTTATTTTATCGATGGTAAATTGGTTCCTGGCTCGAGGAGCCAAATCATATGGAATTATTATGGTAAGACTTTAAAAGATGGTAGAATCATAAGATTGAAGAAGTATTTGGCCAAAATAAAGGGCAACTTTGAATCTTATAAGAGGACTCCTCATGATGTGAAGTGGCAGTTAAAGACTTTGATATATGAGTATCAATCAAAGAAAGATTAAAGAACTAGATTGAATTTAAGTATTAGCAGTATGGGTTCATTTTTTAGAGATAATGAAACTAATATCGATAGAAAATGATGTTGGTGAATCTAATGTTGGAGGACCTTCTATCCCTTCTACCCAATAAGAAGGGATCGGTGAGGTTAGACAGAAAATAAGGAGGTCATTTGCTAGTTTTTTTTACTCTAAAAATAACTTTATGAACTCAACCTTTTATTCGTATTGTCATGCAAATAAAAAAATAAGTGAGCAAATTAATATGGCTCTGGTTAAATAGTGGTATGATACAGATGTGCCATTCTATATTATTTAGTCACATTATTATTAGCCTATGGTGGTCTGAGATATAAGGCTCATTTGATGTATAACTTTATAGGTAAACTTCTTGCTTTTGTTTTTCTTGAAATAGGACACTATTTGGAAGAGAAAAATAATGGCTTTGACTGGTTATGGATATTCAATCATATGCGATAGTTGGACTACGTAAAGAAATGAGTCTTTTATCAATTCTTGATTTATTATGCCAAAAGGAGCATGTTTTCTAGATCAATTGATGTATCTGACATGATTAAAAATGCTAATTATTTGTTTTTATCTTTTTGATGAAATTTTTACCGAAATTAGGCCTAAGAACTTTATTAAGTTCATCACTAATAATGATGCAATTTACAACGCAGTTGGGAGGAGGTTACAAAGTATGTATAACTCTTTTTATTAGACTATATACATTGCTCATTTTATTGACTTGATGTTAGAAGATAATAGAGATAGTGGATTCTTTCCTATAATAGAGGAGATTGTATTAATGGTAAAGAAGGTTACCACATTTATTTATAATTGTGTATAGATGTTAAATTTAATAAGAAGGAAGTTTGCTAATGATAAGAACTTATGTCACCATACAGTTATTAGATTTGTTATTAAGTTTTTATCGATATAGATTTTTGTGATAATGAAGAAAGAGCTGAGACAGATATTTACTAATGATAGGTAGGAAGCTTCTCAGCATGACAATTCTAATGCTGGAATGGAGGTTTCTTCCATTATTGTTGAGGATATGGATTTTTGTTCCACCTGTCAGTTGTTATTAGAGTTTGTGAGCCTTTTGTTAAAGTACTTTTTCTGTCGGATAGTGATGATAAGCCTATGATAGGATATTTTTATGATACCATGGAGAGGGAAAAGGAAGGAATAAAAACTAATTTGAAGAACAAACCTTCTTTGTACAAGCCTTTCCTATCTATTATTAATTATAGACACATATAAAAAAAACTAATTGTACTCTCCTTTATTTACTACTAGGACATTCCTCAATTCTGGTGTTTATTTCAAGTACAATTATAAAAAGAGAGTTGAAGTTAATAAAGGAATGCTGATAACCATTACCATTATTGTTGCCTATGAGATAATACAAGAACTCCTTAACTTACAAATTGAGGTGTATAAGGAAGACATTAATGATTTTGAGATGCCTATAGCAGTACAATAAAGAGAAAAGCTAAATACAAGTATACATTTCTTTATTTTTGTTTATTTTTTACGATTAATCATCATTTCATTTTGGTTATGATTTTTTAATCTTGTAATTGTTTGATGGGACTAGTTTGGCATTGGTATTCCATAATTTCAAAGGTTTGTAATTCAAATTTTGAATTAGTATATGGGTGCAACTAGATGTGAAAGGAATTAAAGTATGTTTAAGTTCATCCACTCCAAAAAGATAAATAGATTCAGAGTAAAAGAGGTTGAATGATTTGGATTATGTTAAATATAACCTGACGCTTCGAAAGAGACATGTTCTTTCTGTTATTGTTATTATTATGTTTAATATTATTTCTAGAATCTTATTAGTAATTTAATTTTATTTATTTACTAAGACTCTAATTAGAATAAATAGTTATTCAGATCCTGCATCTTTAGATCATATTGATACTTTGACATATTAGATTTAGAAGAAATCAAGTCTTTTAGATGAAAGTGACTTCTTAATAAAGATTTTGTAGCATATGATAAGTAGATCTAGATTGATTTTAGTGAATATCGACCTAGAGAATTAAAATTCATGTAGTTTCAGGTTATTTTCCTCTTTTTTTTTATTTAATATACATGTTAATTTTCATATATGCTAGCTGTTAATATTTTTAGTTCAAGCTTCAATTTTACTATATGGAGTTCTTGTGCTGGAAAGTGATATTAATTGTAACATTTATTATTCTATACATTTCATTATGATTTCATGATTCGAGGTCATACTTGATGATGTTTTGATTTATTGATATTTAGTAAAGAGGTTTGATGTTCTATTCTTTTTTTATATTTATTTGAGAAATAGATGGAAATTAGTATTAATATTGTTGAACCAAGGAGGATCCAATCATGTGTTTTGATGGTGACAAAACATTATGAGTACTAATGTTTGTTTTTTTGATGCATTTATAAGATAGGTAAAGGTTTTAAAGTGCAAGATCTTTGTGGAGCATATGGTAAAAGAGCTCAAGCATTGGATAATCAAGGATCAAAGGATAAAGCTTGAAGATCATGATTGAAGATCAATTTTATAAAGAACAAGTTTGGATAGGCTTAGAAAAGGGTCTTAAGTAGTAAGTCTTCTTAATCTTAATCAATGCTTAAAAGGGCTCTCAAATTTACATGATCATATTTGCATATAGGCATTTAGGAGTTGAATTATGGTTTTAGTGATTCATTGAATTGGTTTATGACTTTCTCATATTAGAAATTGAATTAGAATGACTTTTAGGCTATATGTTGCATAATTGAGTAGCAATGTGATAAATTGATTTAATGTATATTTATTCATATGTTTAAGTTTATTGAAATATTGTTTAAGTGTTGGTTATGTTTGAATATCTTTGTGTTGTGAATTTTGGTTTATAGATTAATTGAAAAGGTTTTAAAGTTGGTTAAATTGAAAAACTTTCATAATCAAGGCAATTCTTATATTTTGAATTGATTGAAATGTTTTGATGATTTAAATAGCCTTGAATTATACTTTAAAATTTGCTTAAACTATTGTTTAATATTAGGAATTTATTTTGAAAGGTTTGGATTTTTTTGGAGTTTGTTTTGTGTTTTTTGGGAGCAAAATGGCGTGCTACAGGCAGCTAAACGATGGGTACAGTAAGTGCCATTTTACCTCCCATTTCCAGTGTCTTTAACAGTAGGCTATTCTTCGTTCAACGGCACCGTTTAAGGTTGCTAAGATTGCCATTGTGCACACTATCAGTGTAACAACTGGTTACTTTTTCGGGTATTCTACGCTTTTTTTGTCTAGAAACAACTAGTTTTTGTTCTTAATGATTCTAAACCTCTTCCAACACTATATATAATATCCCTAAACTATTTTACAATTTTTAGAATCCCTGAAATACAAATTACAATCTAAAATCATTCACACACTCAAGCTCTCTTCATTTACTACACTGTGTTTATTCAACTTCTATATTCTTCATTTTTTAGCATGTAAATCCATTTTTATTGCTTTAAAATCTTCATACACGTTTTTCTTAAGGTCTTAAGAGTGCATCAAATCTTTTAATTTGGTTTTTAAACACTCATAACTTTTGTTTGAGCTCCAAGAACACAGAAAGCTCAAAACTATCTTCATTTTATATAGCTTCTTTACAAAATTTGATTGGGCTTTTGAACTTATTTTTTGTGCTAAAACTTTGATGTTTCCAGTTTGCTTAAGGTGTTAAGAGGCTACTAGTATTTTTGTTTTGATTTTTAAGTCTTTATATTATTTGTTTGAGCTTAACTTTTGCAGGGTGCTCTAAACTATCCAAGTTTGACAGTTCTACTTTTGTTCGTGATTTTAATCTAGTTGTTTCATGCTATAAAATTATGTTTACTACTATGATTTGTTTTTAACTTATATATCAATGTTGCAGTAGGTTTTCCATAATTAATTTTCATCATTTGAGTAGTTAAATTCAAGTTTATATGGGTTGAAAATATAAAGGACTGCATATTTTGACAGAATATGTGTTCATGCGTTTAATCTGATTCTTGAATGCAATAATCACATTTTTAATTAATCATTTTGATTGTACACGGTCTATTAAAGTGCTAGTAATAATTTTGGTTTACCTATAAAAAATTCAGATTTTGTTATATTGCATGAGCATTAGAGAAACACCGTTAAAGGTGTAAGTTAGTGATTTAAATTTGGGGAATTGCTTTGTCATCATTGATGATTAATTTATTGGCTAATCTTTGCCTTTAAAATAGAGTCGTTAGGTTGCTCTTGGCCTGTAGAAAAATAATATTTGATTTTAATTGATATTTTATTGTGAATTGGATTGCTTTAAGCCTTGTATATGCATTAGATCTCACATAAGGCATAAGCATTGCATTTGTTACATTTGAACTCTTATCTTGTGTTGATTTTGATCAAGGTTTAAGAAACTATATAAGCGTTATTTAAGCTCAAAGGAGCTTGGTTTAAGGGTTGATTTTTGCAAACAAAAATTGTATAATTTGGTTTAGATTGTTCGGGTTACTTTTCACCCATTGGAAAGGAAGATTAATAGGTTCTTTTTGACCTTAGAACAAGATTGTGTATAGGTTTCTCTTGACCTTTGAACAAGATTGTCGGGTTACTCTTAACCCATTAGAAAGGAAGATTGATAGGTTCCTCTTGGCCTTTAACCAAGATTGTTGGAAAGGTTCCTCTTGACCTTTAACTAAGATTGTTATAAAGCATTCATCTTGGCCTTATAATTAAGATTGTTGTAAGGATTACTCTTCAACCAATTAAAGTAAGATTAGTTATTAGTGAATTTTCAACTTATAGTTGAAGAGAGGATGTAGTCTATCTTTGGGGTAGGCGAATCTCTATAAATCTTAGTGTTCTTCCTTTCCCTTCTCTCTTTATATTTATGCTCATTGTGTTTAGTTTATTATTTATTGAATTTGTTTAATTTTGGTATAAAGTTTGGCTTATCATTTAGGTTGAATTTTGGTTAGAAATTTCATATAGTTAAAATTGGCCTAAGGTGTTTAAAGTGTTTTAATTTGTCAAGAAAATTTTAAATACCCAATTCACCTCCTCTTGGGTGCCTTAGGGCTTACAAATATGAATGGAGAAAATAGTTTTTTTGTTGTTGTATATTATTATTATTTCATGATGTTTTGATATATTGATATTAAATTATGATGATTTGATAAAGTTTTTATTTATATTAATTTATTTTGTAATTTATTTGATAAATACGTAAAAATTAACATTAATAGATATGAATATTGTATGAAAATTGTAAAAAAAATAATATTATATTTATTATATTAATTAGATATTTGAAACATATTTATAAGGGATACATAATATATGTATATATCATTCTATAAATTTTATAAAATTCAGAGATTATTTTATAATTTTAAAAAAATTTCAATACTGATATTGTCATTAATCGATATCGTTACAGTATTATTATTTTAAGACAAAAATTGATATCAATATTTAAAACATTTAAGGTAAGCAATAAAAATAGAAAAAAAAAAAGTAGAAAGCAATCAGAGGAATTTGATGTTGTAGCATCCCAAAAGTACCATAATCGGGATTAGCATGATTAATTGTGGAATTAATTGATTAATTGAGCTAAATTTGAGAAAATTTGGAAAAAAATCTGAAATTGGGCAAAATTGAGAATAAATGGAGTTGTTATGATAGAAAATCATAACTTTTGCTATATATGTTCGATTAATGTGATCTACATATCAAATCGAAGCTAAGAGAATTATTTATGTTTTTTATGCTTTAAGGATGATGCCATTCGGACTTGAAAAGCTCCAAAAAATTACTACAATCCAAGATGTTCATGTAATTGAGGTTAGTGATGGTTAATCGGTAATTAAGCAATTAATCCTTAGTTTCATGGGACATTAATGGAAAACCTTAGGGCACCAAATTGACATGTTTAAGACATATAGTAACTAATAATTTGATGGATGAAACTAAGTTAGGAGAGTTGGTTGGAAAAAGTAAATGGATAGTAAGTGAATAGTGACTTTTACTTACCACCACTCACCTTTTTTCATCTTTCACTCTTCCTCACCATCACTCACATGAAATCTCCCTCTCTCACACACCTTTTGGATCTGAATTTTTTCTCTCCCCTCTCTCTAAAAACCGAAATCCCCCCTTCTTGTTCTTCTTCCTCCATTGATCTTTCATTCTTCTTCTTTTTTTCTTAAAAGGTTAGGGCTTTTGTTCATCTCTTCAAGCTCTACAAGTTGAAGCAAGTTTGGAGTTCCAATTCATCCTCAACAAGCCAATTTCATCAACCCTAAAATCGAAGAGGAAAGTTCAATCAAGTGTTTTTAAGGTAAGATTTGGTTTGGTTGTGTTTTGGAGGATGATTTGAGAATGGTTTTCATATTATAGCTTTCTTGATTCCAAGCGTTCACCCACGGTTTTAGATTCAATTAAGAGTAATTCAAGGTCAATTGGGAGGATCCTAAGGTAAGTGAATAAGGATTTAAAGTTTGTTTAACTTGACTTGAAGTTTTGGTGTTGATTAAAGGGCAGAACTCATTCGGTAAGTGTCCGAATTGAGCCATTCTTGATGATTTTCATATCTACACAAAACGAATTGCATTCTATACTGAAATATCGATTGCCTAATTTTGTTGTTTTGATAGTGTCATTTAGATTGGAAGTTGGATCTGAACTTCAGGGAAGTAATAGGGTGAGTTTCGAATAGATCACGTTGTTTTGACCATAACTTGGTGAGTAGTTATCCAATTGTTGTGTTTCTTGATTATTTGCAAACTAGACACGTATAATTGAATTTGTGTGTGAAATACAGATTAGCCAATTCGGTTGTTAATGTCCTCAATTTTGGGCTACAAGTGGAGGTTAAATTCTGAAATTTTAGAAGTGAAGTGAAGTGGGAAGTTAAGTGATTGGTATGGGAATACTCACTCTAGCTCTCTAAATTGGGCAATGAGCTTATGTATTAAGTGCATATAATTGCCTTGTGTGATTATAAGGTATGTAGGATTAAATGCTTTCAAGAGATGAGTATCAAGCATGGATTGGAGTTAATTGCATTAAATGTGTACAAGTATTATATGTTAGATATGCCATGCAAGGTGAAGTTTTAATGATCGAAATGCATGTTTTATGTTAGCCTAAGTATTTCCTAGCATAGATACATGTATTAGGAAGTCTCTGTAACATTAAAACCCATAAATTGAATTTAGAAAGCCTTACCCAACAGGTATACGGTGCCTGGATCATGCATGGTCGGCGTAGTATATCCCTAGAATGCAACGTCGTGTATGTCCCTATTTCAAGGCCTTATATATCTGATTTTGATCTTTTAAATGTGATTTGTTTTAGGCTAAATTACATGCTTATGTACTAAGATCATACGTAGTTGTGATCACTGTGAGTGAGTAATAATGAGACTAAGAACCTTAGGTAGAGATGCCTGAGTTAAAAATCGACTAGTTATTAGGATGAGAGACAAGCTAGAAATTGATTTATAAAATGTTTCTAATATTGCTTTTGAAAAGATTTTCAGATACCGATTTCTGACACTGAGCTTGATATTGTGCTTCTAATTATTTACATGATTAAAAGAATATTGATTCTTTGAAAAGAGAATAAATTGGATTGTATTGGTTTTCTAAATACTACTCTGTCTAAGTCTTGGGTAATTAGGCATGCCTATAGGGGTCTACCATGTGACTGCTTAAAGCTATTCATATAGGATGTGTTACGGTCTTAGACTGGATGTCCAGAGCAATACGCTCATTCTGGCCTATGGCTTGATGTGTACTAGCCTCAAGGCTTGATGTGACCGGTATTACGTGTCAGATGACACTAACGTGTCTACGAGCGTCTGACTACGTCTGGATGTGTATGGTTGACCTTTTTCAATCCTGTGCCCATCACTGTCATAGACGAGCAGACTAACCTACTGTACTATTTATATGAAACAACTTAAAGTGATATGCATGAGATATGTTTGACATGCTTAAATGCTTAATTACTATTCTGTCTAAATTACTGCTTTTATTCTGATTCAACATTATATGCATATGATATTAAATGCAGCATGACTATTTTCACAGTCTATATAATTTCGATTAGAATTGTATATATTATGTATTCCCCACTAAGTGAAACGCTTAGCATGGTGCTGTTGCCCTGTGTAGGTCCAAGCAAGGAGACGATAACCCAGAGACTGTAAACTGCAGCTAACACTAGACAGCTATTCTTTTGGTATTATTTTTTGATACTGTATTTTTTTGGATTTTTGATTCGATGGCTTTGTAAGCCCAATGCGATGACAATTCTGTAAAAGTTTAAGATCTTACGGCATTCTATTTTATGCATGTATTTAAATTGTGCTTGTAAACCGGTTTGCATGTTTTAAGCAAGTTGGTAAAATATGCTTTTGCAAAAATTAATAAAATTTGTTAAGATCGAGTGAGCGTGAGATACGAGGGTTTTGTAGTAAGAGTAGCATTCCGATATTCCTCCCAGGGGATATTAGGCCGTTACACCACGCATATGGCATAGTGTCGCGTATGTGAGGGCTAGTACTAGGCCGCCTGTGTGGAGCATTAGTAGGGTCCACATATATGGGATGGTTCCATATGCGTGGAGCATTGGTAGTGTCCCCTCATATGGCCTAGTGCTATGTGCGTGGGATATAGGCCACACCCATGGCCTCATGCCACTTGCGTGGCACCTCTTGATGCTGCACCTCCTTCTTCTTTTGCTTCATTTCTTCATTTCTACTTCCATCTTCTTCTTTAACTCCACTCCAACCTATACGTTAACACAATAAAAAAATAAGTCACAAAACTTACACCAAAATCAACAAACTAGACAACTAACTACTAAAACAAAACATCAAATACACTTAATAACAAAATAATCTTAAGTCCTACATGTATTAAAAATAAGTAAATTACTTACTAAGCATGTAAGAAAACAAAGCTTAAAATATTACTATCAACTTCCCTACACTTAAACTGTTACTTATCCTCGAGAAAATTAAACATAATGATTATATTCTATTAATTCGTTTTTAAATCGACTAAGAGAATGCAATCTTTCAAACTTTAGCAAATTTGAATGTCAAGTTACTACACATATTATGATTAGTTTTCGTCAACGCACATAAATAAATTCAACTTATGATACTATCGATCAAAGATAAGTATAAAATTAAGATGAATTTTTCATATAGTATTCACTCATTTCACTAAGTGTTTAAAAGTTCATGCTTCACTCAAGACTCCCTCTAGGAGATTGCACTACCATAAGCTTGCAAATTGAACAATTCTCTTCTACGTAGATTACATGGTATAATGGATTAAAAGGACTTTTGATTAAAGTTATAATGGGGCTAGGGTCAAGATGAGTCAAAAATGGCTTGACGGATTACACACAAGTGTTCATAAAGTACTAAGTGTAAAAGGACAACCAAATATTTTTGATTTTTGATTTTTGATTTTTTGTATAGTAATAAGGAAACTATAAGTATAAGTACCTCTTGAATCATCTCAATATAAAATGTAAACCAAAAGTCTCAAACAAATTCTTACTTAACACTTCATTAGACTTATGATTAGGTAAAGCTAAGGGGGGTTTGAGCTTTTAAAATAAGGTTTTTATTTCAAAAAATAAAAAGGGTTAAGTGTCTAATAATACTGAAGATGATCACCTAAAGGAGTATCACACACAACAAAGAAAATGAAATGACTTTATAATGGAATCATATAGGCTCATTTCCTCACATAGGCTGAGATGAAAATCCATCCTGCTTTCACACATTGCCTAATCACTCAAGTATCAATTTCTGACCAACTTTATGCAACCAAGTACTTTAATCAATCAACAAGATCAACCTTCTACTCAAGTAGCCTAATTCAAATTCAACCATACAACTCCATCTTTTTCCACTATAATGATAGAATTTCATGGTGTAACACATATCACAAAGTCTTAAGTGAAAAAATTTTAGATAGCATGCCTAAAATATGCCTCTTATGTGACATGCCTTATCATGAAAAATGAAAAAAATACCAACATTGCAAATGCAAATGCAAATATGAACTCCCTACACTCAGAAAACACATTGTCGTCAATGTGAAGAAATAGGAAGCACAAAAAGATAAACGTAAATAGAAAGAAAAACAACATTGAACAATATAGAAAAAATAAAATAAAAGAAGTAAAAAGGTTCCTAAAGGCTTATAGGGATGTGATTGGGGATGGAGTAAGGGATGATGCATCAGTGTTTTGCTTTTAGAAATATTTCTTTAACTTTTAGGTTTAAGATCGTAGCTTCCTTAAGTCTTTTTCCACTTTAGATTCAAAGCTCTCTAATCTACTTTCTAAGCACCTATTGGATTCGATGATCTCTAGTAGTAGTTGATTTTTGGCTTGCATGGCTTGTATAACCTATTGCTAGCCTTCTGCTTCCTAAGAGGGGGCAAAAGGACCAGCGTCATTATGAAGTGTGGCATCGGAGGTCGATGGTTAGGGTAGTGATACCTTACTGCTCCTATGAAAAAGACTAAGTTCAAGACAAGGGATCTAGAAGTGCGCTAGAATAGTTCTCCCTGATCTCCAATCTATGTAAGCTTTCCAAATAAAATAATTAGGGGCTGAAGTAGGCATATCATTGAGGTCAACATGATCATATAATGCACGAGCAAGGACAATATAAATCATGTTGAAACTATTACTTGTTTTCTTTAGAACATTAAAAATAGACCTAAACAATCTATATGATGTATTAATTGTTTTCTTATTATCCATGCACCACAGAAAGAAAATTTCTTACGTAGAACATTCATTACTCTTGATTTTATTGAAAACCACTGAAGACATAAACTTACATAATACCCTATGTGCATGGGTTTTAATTAACAATTTAAAGCATTCCTAGAATTAAATTTTAGTTTGCCTGTAAGATGATGCCAATACAAATGTACATTAAAATCTGGATGTTGGTTCAGCAGTGTAGTGTTATGAAGATCAAACATGTCACACATACCACTACAATCTAATTTATAGGCTTTTTCATCGAGCCTAAACCAAAACAATTATAGATTTGCATCATCATAGTAAAATGTAGAGAAAATTTTAAGAAGAAAATTAGGATATGCAGAATAATCATAATATATAAAATTTTCCCAACCAATATTTGAAACTAACAATTCAACCTCCTCTAGCAAGCCTATTTCGTCTAACACTTTAAAGTTGAGAAATCTAGAGGACACTAGTTCTAGTGCAACTCTTCTCCCTACAGTACTATTCCTAATCCACAATTAAACATAAAATTCTTGATCAATCATCAAATCATAAATTAAAGAGAAGACAACTTAAGGCTAAACAAATTAAACAAACACCAACAACTTAATAAAAGTAAACAATTCACTATAAACATGCTAATTTAAGGTTGTTAGCTTAACCATCACTAAAATTTTTACAGATGAGTTAGTAAAAGAAAAGAGGTAACTTCTCTTTCATAAGAAATTGTGCCTCTAGCCATTAACCTTGAATGATTCTTTCTTGTCATTTTATATTTCCAAAGCTCCATGGTCAAAGACTTGAACAACCTTAAATTATCAACTCCTTGATTTCAACTTTCCGATAAACAATCAAAGTCTCGAGTTAAAGAGTAGCACTAAGTCCTTAACTTGAAATTCCTTCTTCTTGATATGCACATATACCCTTCGAATTCTCATAAACATGAAATCTTGATTCCTCTAACTCATCAATTTGTAACAATATTTTTTCAATAGCCAAATTCCAATCAGAGTTGAACTTCCTAATGGCCTAATATACCCTATGCTCCAACTCTAGAGGTAGATGACATGCTTTACCATAAGTAATCTAGTAAGGATTCATACCTATAAGAGTCTTGAAAGTGGTCTGGTGTGCCCATAATGCATCCTCCAACTTAAGCTCCTAATCTTTCCTTTAATTGCTATCCACCTTTTCTAAGATCTTTTTTAACACTTGATTTACCACTTCAACTTGGCCGCTTGTTTAAGGCTGGTAGGGTGTGGCTATCCTATGGTCAACTCTATATCTATTTAAGAGTGCATTGAAAGGCTGGTTACATAAATGAACTCCTCCATTACTTATAACCACTCTAGGTACTCCAAACTGATAAATATCTTCTTAATGAATCGTTGGATAGCCTTGCTACCATTCTTCAGTGTGGTTACAACTTTAAGCCACCTAGAGATAAAATCAACACCTAACAATATATAAGAGTTACCTAATAAAGATGGGAAATTTCCTATGAAGTGTAGACCCCAAACATTGAACACTTTAACCTCCATTATGTTAGAAAGAAACATATGATCCATTTTAGAGATGTTCCCCACTCTTTGACATCTATTACAATGCAAGACAAACGTTTTAGCATCCTTTAACAAGCTTAGCTAATAAAATCCACATTCGAGTACTCGAGCCAATGTTTTTTTTTCTCTCCATAATGCTATGCATAAGATGAACTATGACATTGAGTTAATATCTCTTGTTTCTCATCTTGGGGAACACACCTATGAACCAACCTATCCGTTCAAATCTTACATAACATAGGTTCATCCCAAATATAATGGGTACATTGAAAAAAAACCGCTTTCGTTATTGATAAGATAAATTAAAAGGAAGGATACCACCTAAAAGATAATTTGCAATATTACCAAACCATAGGCAGAAAGGATTGTTTACCATCACTAAAGTCTTACATAGAAAATCTCCTTAATTTACATATCTTCTTAGCACTCACCTCTTTCAAGCCTTGAAAAGTGATCGATTAATGAGTTTTCTACTCCTTTTTTGTCCTTGATCTCAATATCAAATTCTTAGAGTAGGAGCAACCATCATATTAGTTAGGGCTTGGCCTCCTTCTTAGAAAAAATGTATTGAAGGGCTGCATGATCTGTAAAATAATAACCTTTGAGTCTAAAAGATATTAATAAAATTTTTCATAAGCAAATACCACCACCAATAATTCCTTTTTTCAATATGGTGTAGTTTAGTTATGCCCCGTTAAGGTCTTAATTACATAATATATAACATGAAACTTCTTCTCCTTCTGTTGGCCAAGGACACACCACATAACAATATCATTGGCATCACACATGATCTTGAAAGGAAATGATCAATATAGTGGAGCTAATATAGGTACCAAAGTGAGTGCCTTCTTCAACCAGTAGAAAGCATTGAAACAGTTGGCAAACAAAATTTAAAAGCATGTCTTAATCAATAGATTAGTCAAGGGATTAGCAATGAGAGAAAAATCCTTAATAAATCGTCGATAGAACCTGACGTGTCCTATGAATGCTTGAATGTCTTTGACATTTAAAGCAAGTTGGTGTTGTCAATGACTTTGGTTTTGGCTCGATTGAATTTGATCCCCTCATGTGAAATTTTATGGCCCAGGATAACTCCTTCTTACACCATGAAGTGGCTATTCTCCTAATTCAAAACTAAGTGAGATTCATCACATCTTTGGATAACTCTACTCAAATAAACAAAATAATGGTCAAAATAACCTCCAAAAATAGAAAATCCATCCATAAGTACCTCTATAATATCCTCGTTCTTGCCCTTGAAAATAGCCATCACACAGCTTTGGAAAATAAATGGTGCATTACAAAGACCAAAAGGCATCCTCTGATATGCAAAGGTGATATTCTCTTGATCATTTGAGTAGATGAAGGATTGGTTATAACCAAAATACCTATCCAAAAAGCAATAGAAAGCATGCCCCGCTACTTGGTTAATCATTTGCTCAATAAAAGGTAAGGGAAAATGGTCCTTCTTGGTGGTCAAATTAAGCTTCATATAATCTATGCATACTCTCCAACTAGCGATGGTCCTAGTTGAAATTTTCTCACCTTGTTTATTTTCTACCACCATCGTGCCTCCCTTCTTAGACACACATTGAATTGGACTCACCCACTCATTATTTTAAATAGGGTATATAATCCCCGTGTCTAAGAGGTTCACAATGTCCGGTATATTCGAATTCAATGTCCTTTGCCTCTTCCTCATTTTTTCGCATCCTTCTTTAAGGTTAATTCTATGCATAACCCATTCGAACTAGCACCTCTTTTAGAAATTGACTAGCTGATAGCCCTCATTCTTTTCTTGATTATACTAACCACCCTCTCTCCTTGCTCCAAGTTAAATTTGTTTGAGATAATAATTTATAGGGTGTAATCTTTACTTTAAAAAAATATCTAATGTGGGAAGGTAAGGGTTTCAGCTCTAACATGGGTGGTTTCACTATGGACGATGGGGTAAGAGATTCAATTCTCTCCAATTTCTCATGCTCACTCCCCTTACCTATCTTCTCTTGGGTCACTCTCTCCACTTTTTACACATCTACCACTTCATTCACTTACTCTTCTACTTCTTTGATACATTTGTCAACAATATCAATCTTCATGCAAGTTCTACCTTTAATTGGATTCTTCAAGGACTTAATGATGTTGAACGCCACTTTTTTTATGTCAAATCCTCATCACTAATTTCCCTTCTTGTACACCAATTAAGGCCCTATTGATTGCTGTTGGCCACACCTAAAATAAGCTCAAATTAATCTATCTTTCAATATACAATTTAACAATTAATTCAAGACTAAATTTCACCAAGTATACTAGTCAAATCAAGTAAAAAAGTGGAGTTTATTTAAGACTCCAAGTATCGATCCCATGAGGAAGTTTATATGATGTAAGTACTAGGTCGATTGGAAAACACTCAGCTTTATGATTTAAGAAAATAAATAACAAAAAGCTAATTTAAAAAGCTTAGAAAAATTCCAATCAATTATAAAAGAGCTACATATTACTTTTCCTAAATTATTCGGTTAAGCTTTGGTGGTTAATGATTTAATTGATTTAGAGGTCAGTGATGCGTAATCTAGGGTCTTCGTTAAATCAAGGCAATGCTATGGTTAAGACACTGACTTATCTCTACTAGTCCTATCCTGAAGTTTCATTATGGTTTAGACTTAGGTAATAGGCATAAAGTTCAGAAAGTCTAGTCTTACATTATCTTAATATAAGACTAGGACCCTCATAATTAACCAAGTCTTTTGTTATTTCACTGATTTAAAGCACGTTGTCTATTGATTTTTCTAATAACCTAGGTAGAGATTTTCATATTCTAGATTATCTGAGGGCAATATCCTAAGTGATTAGTTTGGGACAAGCATTAAACATTCAACAAACAAAGATTAACTCACTAATCATACATTAACAATCAATTACCACAATAAATCATCTATAAACACATTAAAAGCTCAACAAATTTGACCATTAACATTAAGCATAGAAATTAATCAAAGCTAACAAGATAAATAATTTAGCCAATATAAACTTTGATTAATTAGTAAAATATAAGCATAATACATAAGATTAAAGTTTAGAAATCACCAAGGATGGATCTAAGATGATTAACTAACTCTAATCCATGTGATTACACCTTTTGGAACCACATAAACAACTTGAAAACTTAATTACAAAAGATTGAAACTAAACATAACCTAAAACTAGTTTTATCTTTAAAATTACTAAAGCAAATGTGTTTAACTCTTAAATCTGATGCCTAAAACTTCTTGAGAGGCCCTCTATTTATAGAAATAGAGCAGCTATAAGTGGAGGAAGAAGACAAGTCACAATTGTTGAATAATCTGCTGACAAATTGTATCTACACCTTATAATAGCAGTCTGCACCGAATTACAATGATGTCGTTGAGGATGAACAACCTATTGTTAGTTATCTATATTTGACTTCTTCAATGGTGGTCTGTGGATCCATTAATGGTGGGCTGCTAGGCCACCATTGATGGTATAGACTTAGATGATTTTGCTTCTTTTCTACACATTTCTTTAATTATTCACATCAATCTACAAATTAAACATTTCTAAACAATAATTAAACAATTAAGCACTAAAATAGGGGTAAATATACAACAAATAACATCCAAAAAACACTATAAAATTTACCTTAACAACTCCCCCACACTTAAGTATTTGCTTTTCCTCAAGCAAACCAATCCATCAACTTTCTCAAATTAGTATATAATTATAGGAAAATTAATTCAATATTGAAAATTTTTTCTGAATCTTTCAAAAATATTGACTCATCGAAATGTGATATAATCAATGTGCTAAATCATTTCATTATTTTTCAATCTTCAACCGAAATCACAACAATCAATTTCACTTTGAAAAGGCAAATATAATGAGTTTAATGCATCAACTTTTTAAACACTTTCACATTCTTTATTTAATAATTTATTGAATTAACAAATTAATTAAATAGGTGAGAAATTCGGTTGTAAAGTAACTCAACCTTTTGACACGAAGGTGAACATTTTGTCTTGAATAACCCCCGATTACTCAATTAAGTTACATCGAATCAATTACCACTCATAACTTCAACCTTATACACATATATATTGCTTTTTGCTTTTTATTTTTCTTCATTTTATTTTATTTTATTTTTCTCTTTTTCTTTCTTTTCCCTATATATATATAAGATTAGAAATTAGCGGAGTGAATTCTGCCCACTTATTTAATTAACTAAATTATTTATTTATTTATATATTTTAATGATAAAAATATTTTAAAAGAAGGTACAAAATTACTCACTAAGTTATATTTTATATGTGGAATATCATTCTATTCATTAAGTATTCGTTATCCAAATTATGAGATGAGTTAAAAGTACTTAATCATCAATAGTCAAAATTAATCATATAAAATTTTAAATTATCAAAATAATTCAATTCAAAAGAAAATATGGACAATAATAAGCATCAAAATAAAAAAAATTCACAATTTATAGACTAGTAAAAGAAAATCGATAAATTGATATACTATCAAACAATAAATACTCAAGTGTGCTCAACTAACATTTCCTTCTCCCACACTTAAATTAAACATTGTCCCTAATATTCATAAATCAACAAATAATCATAAAATGCAAGAGAAAGAAAACAAATACATCTGGATAAAGATGTGATGGTGAAAGCTCTCTGTTATTGTGAATTACAGCTATCTAAAAAGTAAGGATAAAACATCAAAGCACTAGAAACTTAAAGAAAACACATAAAACTAAAAACAAACACACCAAAGCACACTAAAAGAAAACATACTAATAGCATGCTAAAAGCATACTAATTTTATTCTAAGCATAAGAAATCCTTCTTCTATAATTGGGTTGCCTCCCAACAGGCTCTTCTTTAAGGTCTTGTAACTAGACTTTAGCATTAGGGACTTTCAACCTAAGCTAAAGTCCAACACCTAACTTCTCATCCTCGTCTTTTGAATAATGACAAACCAATTTTGGAAGGGTTCCTATACCATTTAGCAAGGTCTTGAATTCATAAATCTTACCCTTATTAAAGCATCTTAGTAAAAATTCTAAGTATTCAACTTCTGCTCGCAAATCAAAAGCTGAAATACCTATGAAATCTAAGAACTCATATGCTATATTGGATTCTTCATCTATCTTATTTTTAACTATCCATAATTGATGCTCACATTCAATAGTTTCAAAAAATAGGAATTCTTAAAGTTGATGCTGACTCATCGCTCTCACTTGGTAGCTCAATTGACTCTACGTGATCAATTTCCCTAATTGATTCCAAAATTTTCTCCACAGTTCTTTGAATTAGAAGGATTTTCTAAATTTGAAATGAATGCAGCCTTATTAAGCCAAGAATAATTAGGATGGTCCATTTAACTAGAGGTACACTCATCTATACACTTAGGATACTGTTAACTAAGAAAATGTGAAGGTTGTTCAAAACAAGCTAGATTAAGCTAAGAGTAATTAGGGTAATCCTCAAAATTAGGGTATAGGTTTCAGAATGTGTAAATTGATTTGTCCAACTATCACCCCAATTAATTCCAACTTCAGGCTCATACCATTGGCTATTAAAAAAATGATAATTTTGCCTTCGCATCTTCTTGATAACTCAAATAAGCTACCAAAAGATGTCCCAACACACAAACAAAGATGATAACAAAAACAAAACAAAGAAAGAAACTGAAAAACAAAATATAAAACAAACACATTATATAATAAACAATGCAAATAACAAAACAAACTCTAGAGTAATTGTCACCAATATATCCTTAATATTACAATTTATTTCCCAGCAACAACGAAAAAAACTTGATTGCGATTGGCCACATATAAAATTAGCTCAAATTAATCTATCTTTTAATGTATAATTTAATAATTAATTCAAGACCAACTTTTCGACAAGCATACCGATCGAATCAAGTAATAAAGTAGAGTATATTTAAAACTCCAAGTATCAATCTCTCGAGGAAGTTTATATGATGTAAGTACTAGGTCAATTGGATTAAAATTATTTAAATAATACTCAACTTTATGATTTAAAAAAATAAATAACTAAAAGCTAATTTAAAAAGTCTAGAAAAAAATCCAATCAATTGTAAAAGAGATACATATTTCTTTTCTTAAATTATTTAGTTAAGCTTTGGTGGTTGATGATTTAGTTGATTTAGAGATCAGTGATGCTTAATCTAGGGTCTTCACTAAATCAATGCAGCGCTATGGTTAAGACACTGATTTATCTCTATTGGTCATATCCTGAAATTTGGTTATGCTTCAGACTTAGGTAATATGCTTAAAGTTTAAGAAGTCTAGTCCTAAATTATTCTAATCCAATTTAAACCACGTTGTTTATTAACTTTTCTAATAACTTAGGTAGAGACTATTGGATCCTAGATTATCTTATGGCAATATCCTAAGTAATTAATTTAGGACAAGTATTAAGCATTCAATAAATAAAGATTAACTCACTAATCATGCAATAATCATAAATTAATACAATTAATCATCCATAAACATATTCAGCATGATAACTTAATTAAAATTAATCATTAAGCATAACAATTAATCAAAGAAGATAATAAATATAACTTAAGCAACAAGACTTTCATTAATTCAAAATAACAACAATAACACACAAAATTAAGAATTTAGAATGAACCAAATTACATCCTCAGATGGTTATCTAACTCTGAACATGTGCATGAAGTTGTTGGAAACTAGAAAAAAAATGAAAATCTCAAATTACAAAATATTGAAAAGAAAAACAACTTAAAAACTACTTTGATATGAAAACTAACTAAAACTAAGGTGTTTTCTCTACATCTAGATGCTTAGAACCAATGTTTTCGGTACTGTTCCGTTCCGGACTGAAACCGGAACGGAACGGTTAAATACCATTCCAGAAGTAAATACCGGCCGGTACCGGTCGGTTCCGGCCACTTCCGGCCGG
>JAOXYD010213530.1:0-19946 GCA_028565735.1 Pinacopodium congolense
AAGTGTTAAAATTGTAAGAGAATGAGACTCCCCTAAATATTAAAGTCCAATTTGTAGGCATGAAGTTAGTAAATTAGCCCTCTCAACTAATCTGCTTACGAATTTAATCAATTAGGTGATTAATTCATTTTTTGATTTAAAGGATGTGAAAGTATCGAAAAGATGATGCATTAAACTCAATTCATTTGCCTTTTACATGTAGAATTGATTTTTAGATTTAGGTTGAAGCCTGAAAAAGAATGAAATGATTTAAATGAATTTTTTATTTGATATGATTTATTAATCTTATAACATTTCCATCTGTCAATATTTTTGAAGGATTATGAAAGCATTTTCAATAATTATAGTATTATTTGTAATTGATTTTTCCTATTTTTATATCCTATTATGAAATTGATGATGAATTAATTTGCTTGAGGACAAGAAAATTCTTAAGTGTGGCGGAGTTGTTAGGGGTTAAATTTATAGTTTTTTATGTTAATTTAACCCTAATTCAATGCTTAATTATTAAATTCATGTCTTATTATGTTTAATTTACAGGATGGAGCTTGATGATGAAGATTGGAGCAAAAAGGAGAAGAATTCAGTTTAAACCAGTCCATCAAAGGAACCCTTGTAGGGTCACGTTGAAGGATGATCAAGGTGCTATTAATAGAGATAGTATTCGACCATCAACATCACCCTGTAGCCCGTTGTTATAGGATCAATCAACAATATCAACTCCATATCTCCACAATTGGGCTGTAACATGTCTCCAACCTATCCCCTTTTGTTAGCTAGCATATGTGGGAGGCCAAAGTGTCTGCGTAACACAAGGAAAAACACAGAAAACATATAACAAAAGTAGAGATTCATATCTAACCTTAGATAGAGAAGTCATTGCTTCTCTCTTAGATTTTCTTAGATGTTTTAGGCTTCAAACACTAATCATTCGAGTTATATTGTGTATTTTGAGTTGCTTTTTGTTGGAGATTAAAGCTAAGACGTGTATCTAAGTTTTTAAACCATCATAGGGGGTTTCCTAACTCAAATTATTACTTACTTTCTCTTGTTTTCTGGATTGATCAAAGTTCATATTCTTATTCATATTCTTAAATGTTCTTTGGTTTTCTTGCAAGATCTTATGGATTTCAAATCTGTGTTGATGTCCAGATCAAGTTAAGAAGTTCAAGGCTTGTGTAGAAGCTTTCTAAACATGTTTTGTAACTTTTAAACCACTTATTTCAGCTTATATTTGTAGATCTATCAAAGTATGTGACTTATGATGCATGTTTTCTACGCTTTGATGATTTTTTATGCTTAAATCCATTTTCCACCTTTGTATTAGTGTTTTAATGTTTTAGGAAAGTTTGAATGCATGTAATAAGGTCTAATTTTGTTTATTGAAGCTCTTAAAGTTCTAATTTTGGCCTGATCAACTAAAATTAGAGTGAAAGATAATTTAAGGTCCGAGAAATCTACCTATGTTGTTGGAAAAATCAATAAACATAATAAATGAATAAATGAATGACCAAACTTTATTATTTGTGAGGGTTAGAGATCTGAGACTGTAAATCCAGAAATCAAACTTCTTAAAATTAAAGCCCATTGGCTAGATTTAAAATATAACCAAACTTTAAACTAAGTTTAATAGAGAAAAGACATAAGTCTTAACCATAGCTTTGTCTTGAATTCGTGAAGGAACTCTAATCCGTATTTAAATTTGTGTTAAGCTCAATTAATTCATTAATTACTTATCTTGAATTGGATTACATAAGTTTATAATTTTCAGTAATTTTATAAATCATTTTATAATTCAAAATTGCGAAGGTTTGAAGCATAATTAGGATAGTTTAGTAATTTTATCTTTTCATCTTTTAAATTAATTAATTTGGAATTTCCTAGATAATTTTAATCTAATTAATCTAGTATTTAACGTAAGAATAATATTTTTCCCTATGGGTTTGACACTTAGAGTCTTAAAATCACTCCATTTTATTACTTGTTCTATAGGTGCGCCTTTCATCACGTTGATTTTCACTTAATATCATTTTGGTTTTCAAAGTAAAATCGGTTTAAAGAACTTCCATTTTTAATCAATTCAACCAGTGAACAGCATGTCCCTAATAGACAAATAGAAAATTCTAAGCCTAATTGCATCATTAGAGACCCCATTGCTTTTAAAAAGATCACATATGTCAAGAAAATTTTGCAAATGTTCATTGGGATCTTCTAAAGCTAAACCGCCAAATTGTGAAGACCTAACTATTGAGATGATACTATATGGGATTTCAAGGTTATTAGCAATAACTATAGGCCACACAATGCTAGCCACAAGTCTACCTCTATTCCCTAAAGCTAAGTTCATCATGGTTGGTTCTCTATTTTCTACTTGAGGTCCTATAACTACACGTTGCTCAGGGTCTATCTTTACGTTAACTGATTCAATGTCACTCGATGTTCCTACTTTTAAAATATCAGATGTGGTTGCTGAGCTTCTTTCTTTTTCTTTCTCAACGTGTGCTTGAGTTTTGGATTGAATTCTACTGCTTCATTAAATAAAATACTAAATGAAGGCAAATAAACAAACAAAACAAATAAACTAGGCAAAAAGCAACAAAAGCACACCACGTAAAAAAAATAAAAAATAAATGCAGAAAAATTATAATTTTTTTTCAAGTCCTAAAGTAATTGACCCTAATTTTCCTAATGTTAAGGCCGTGTTCCCAGGCAATGGTGCTAAAAGCTTATTACATTGGTTAGGTGACTTATAAACTTTAATGAAATTGAAATGATTTTACTTTGAAAACCAACGGAATTAAGGGAAGTGCAACTATTGCAAAAGTAGTACAATGGAGTAAATTTAAGACTCCAAATGTTGGTCTCACAGGGAAAATGGCTTAATTATTAGGTTGATTAGATTACAATTATTTAAGAAAATCCAAACAATTTGATTGAAAACTTAAAAATTGCTAAACTAGTTTAACTTGGTTTAAACACTTCGAAAATAATTTTTAATTGCTTTTAAAATTTTTTGAAAATTACCAAATATGTAAATTAGCTAAGGATTAGGTGATTGAGTATTTAATTAAGCTTTAAACACATTTAATGGTTGGTTAAAGTTCCTTCACAAAATCAAAACAAAGTTATGGTGAAGACTTTGCTTTTTCTCCATTAAATCTTGTTTAAAGTTTGGATATGTTTCAAATCAAGTAAATGGGCTTTAAATTCAAGAAGGTGAGTTTTGAAAATTTAATCTCAGATCTCCAACTCTCACAAAAAAGCTAAGTTTGGTCATGTAAGGGTTAATTCATGTTGCTAATTGATTTTTCTAATAATGTAGGATAATTTCTCAAGCTTAACTTGTCTCAAACTTTAATCTTAAGTGGCCAGCCCAAAATCAGATCTTTTAAACCTTTAATAAAGAAAACTCAAACCCTATAACATGTCTTTAAGCTCTCTTAAATCATATAAAAATCAATATTTAACAATAAAAACAATTTAGTCACATATATTGATCAAAACTTACAAGTTTTCCTTCCACGTTTCTTTCATTGTTGATAAGAAAAATCATAAGGAATAACATTTCCAACTAAATAATTTACATAATTAGCATACCATGGCAAGTCATCCCTAATTGCTAACAAATTCACTTAAAGAAACATTTCCTTAATGTCATGAATAGTTCTATTTTCCAGTAGTTCCTTATTTAACTTTGATAGATGGTCAATGACAAAATTCTCAACATTAATTTTGTCTTTAATTTCAATATCAGACTCTTGCAATAGTAAAATCCATTTGATCAATCTTGGCTTAGCATTAGGTTTTGTCATTAAATATTTCAAAGCCATATGATCACTATACACTATCACCTTTGATAAAATTAAGTAAGAACAAAACTTATCAAATGAAAAGACAACAGCTAGCATCTCTTTCTTAATTGTTGTGTAGTTCTTTTGGGCATCATTCAATGTCCTACTTGTATAATAAATGGGATGGAAAATCTTATCCTTCCTTTGCCCAATAATTGCTCCAATAGTAAAATCACTTACATCACACATTAACTTGAAAGGTTAAGACCAATATGGTTAAAATAGAATTGGTGCACTTGTAAGCTTAGCTTTAAGAAGTTCAAAAGAATGCATACATTTATCGTCAAAGTCAAATGCTACATCCTTGGTCAAAAGATTAGTAAGAGACTTAGTGATTTTTGAAAAGTCATTGACAAATCTCCTATAAAATCTAGCATGATCTAAGAAACTCCTAATTTCTCGAATTGAATTTGGAGGTGGTAGTTAAGAAATGACTTCTATCTTAGTCGGATTTACTTCTATGCCTTTACTTTATATCTTATGATCTAGTACTATACATTCTTGCACCATGGAGTGACATTTTCAATACCAAATTTGTCTCTTCACATCTTTTAAGAACCTTATCAAAAATTTCCAAACAAGAGTTAAAATACATTCCAATCATTGAAAAATCATCCATAAAAACTCCAATGCAAGACTTTATCATATAAAAAAAAATAGCTAACATGCAACGTTGGAAAAGTGGTAGGGGCATTGCATAGCACAAAAGGCATACATCTATAAGTGAATGTTCCATAAGGACAAGTGAAAGTAGTTTTCTCTTATTCCTCAAGGGCTATCGATATTTTTAAATACCCACTATATCCATCCAGTGCACAATGAAAATTGTGCCTCACCAATATTTTTATAACTTAATCAATGAAAGGAAGTGGGAAGTGATCTTTTCTAGTGGTGTCATTTCATTTTAGATAATCAATGCATATGTGCCACTTAGTGACCTTCCTTATTGCTAATTGCTCATTTTGCTCATTCTGAATTAGACTGATACCCCTATTTTTAGGTACCACTTGAACTAGACTAACCTAAGGTGAATTAGAAATAGGGTAAATTATTCCAGTATCTAACAACTTAGTCACTTCAATCTTCATATCTTCCTTCATATTAGGATTGAATCTATGCTGCGGTTAGACAAAAGACTTAATTCCTTCTTCCATAAAACTCTTATGAGTACAAATTTAAGGGCCTAATCATTTGATGTTTGAAATTGTCTAGCCTATAGCCTTAATTTGCTCTTATAATGCTCGCAATAACTTATCCTCCATACATTCATTTAAAGATGATGATATTATAACAGACTATTGTGATGGGGGACTTAGAAAAGCATTCTTAAGATGTATAGGAAGGGGTTTTAATTATAAATCTAGTGGCTCTTCTATTGATGATTTTGACAAAGGCTTGATAGCTCTTTTTAAAGTTTCAAATCTTTTCAAAGGATGCCACCATAAAGATACTTGCCTTCCATTTAGAACTCCTAAAACTTTAGCCATTTCTTTTTCATTCAAGTCTATTGATTGAGAATGACTTAACACCTTCGGTAAAGGATCAATATATAATATCATTGAATAGTCACTCATACGATGCTAAATTCCTACAAAATTGCAATAATCATTGTCCATTGGATTTTGCATTACTTTAGACATATCAAATTCTACCTTCTCATCCTAGAAATGTAGAATTAATTTTCTACCATGAACATCAATTAGTATCCTTGTTGTAGCCATAAATGGCCTTCCAAGAATGATAGGCACCTTATAATCTTCTTCTATGTCCAATACCAATAATTCCACAGGAAAAATAAATTTATCAACCTTTACTAAAACATCCTCGATAATTCCTCATAGATAGGTGATAGAATGATTTGCTAACTGTAGAGAAACTATTGTAGACTTAGTTTCTTCCAACCCTAATTTCTTGAAAATAGAGAAAGGTATTAAATTGATACTAGCACCAAGATCCATAAGTGCTCTCTCTATTTGTAAACTACCTATAGTACAAGGATGGTAAAACTATAAAGGTCCTTTAGTTTAGGCGGCAACTTCTTTAACAGGATTGTAGATCATTCTTCATTCAATTTCACAGTTTCATAGTCTTCTAATTTGCGTTTCTTTGACAGTATTTCCTTTAAAAACTTTGCATAGCTTGGCATTTGTGCTATGGCTTCAGTAAATAGGATATTAATATGAAATTTTTTTAACATTTCAACAAATTTCTTAAATTGCTTATCTGACTTTGCACTCTTTAACCTTTGAGGGTAAGGGATTTGAGGTTGGATTTGATCTTGACCTTCATTAATCACTTCTTGACCTTTATCTTTCTTCTTTTCTGCTTCCACCATTTTTTCATCATTCTACTCACTCATTTCTTCACCTTTATTTTCTATCTTTCAATTCTCCACTTCCTTACCACTTCTTAAGGTAATGGCCTTTGCATGCTCCCTAGGATTGGCTTCAGCTGTACTTAGTAGCTTACCAGGAAGCCTTTCTTGCAAAGGTTAAGCTATTAGGCCTACTTGAGTCTTAAGGTTTTTAATGGCTACTTCATAATTTTGCAATCGAGACTCTTTACCCTAAATGAATTTCAACATTGTATCTTCTAAATTTGAATTTTCTGGTGTAGGTGGATTTGATCTAAATTCTAATAGGGGACTCTTTGTGTCTAGGTATGAGGTTGGTAAGTGTTTTTATTGTCTCTCTAAGAGAAATTTGGCTAGTTTCTCTGTTCAGGATTATAGGTATTTGAATACAGGTCATTCATTGTCTATTATAGCTCATATATAGTGCTTGATCAGGCTTTCTAGCAAAGGGGCTACCTACTTGTCAATTTAATGATATATGAGAAGAACTACCACAATACTCACATTCAATTGGATTTCCAACTCCATTACTTCTAACATCACTTACCAAACTATCCAATTTCTTATTCAAGATATCCATCTAAACTACTAAAGCTACTGTATCATTGATAGCATAAATCTCATGTTGTTTTGTTAGATGACATTCAGAGTTATATTGAAAAATATTAGTTACTAGCTGCAACATCTATAATGCATCGAGTAGAGCGTGTGAAGCCTGTATAAAATATGTCCACTTGCTGCCAAGTATTAAAACCATGGCTAGGACACTTAGCTAGCATTGCCTTATATCTTTCCCATGCCTCATATAAACTCTCATTTTATTATTGCAAAAAGGAACTATTTTCAATTTTCAATTTTGCAATTTTTGCAGGCATGAAAAACTTAGCTAAAAGAAATTTCATTAACTCATCCCATATTGTAATGGAACCAGGCAGATGAGTATTAAGCCAAACTCTAGCCTTGTCTTTAAGAGAAAACGGGAATAATTTAATCTTAACAGCATCCTCAGGAACTCTATTACTCTTGAAAAGATCACATTTATCTAGAAAATTTTGTAAATGTTCATTTTGATCTTTAAGAGCTGTTCAACCAAAATGAGAAGCTCTAAACATTGAGAATATACTATGAGGGATTTCAAAATTATTGACATTGATCCTAGGCAGCACAATGTTAGCCATAAGTTGCCTTCTATTTCCTAGTGCTAAATCCATCATAGTCAAGGGTCTAGCACCCTGTTGAAGTCTGTTTTATATTTATTTTGGTGGGTCCATTTCTGGTTCAAATGATTGTTCACTAGAAGTCTCTACTCCTATAAATTCAAAAAAACACTCTCAAGTTTCTTTCTTTTGTTTCCTAAGTGATCTCTCAAGCTCTAGATCAATTTCTAACTTCTCAGGTTTTTGTCATCGAGTAAGCGTATAAATAAAGCACAAAAGGAAAAAAAAACTAATTAACAAAAACTCACAAAATAAAACACAAGCAATGAAACAAAGTAAGGAAAACAAATTTAAACAATATAAACAACTCTAAAGTAATCTTCACCAAATGGTCCTAATATTCTAATAATGAATAGCGTCGTTCCTCGGTAACGACCCCAAAAACTTGTTAGTTGGTTTTTTATATAGGCTAATTAACTCAAATAATTGACAATTTATGTTCTTTAAGAATAGTTTCTCAATTTAAATTTAAACCAACACTGATGGCAAGTGCACTAGTCATAAGTAATATATGGAAGTGTCTAAGACCCAAGTATCGTTCCCATGGGGATCTAAGATAAATTGCAAGTACTAAGCCCAATTTAGATCACAATTATCTAGAGATTCAAATGTAATTGAAATGAAGAAATAAGATAACTAATTAAACTTAGAACTATCAAGTTATGCAGAATAACTTAGTTGATAAAAGGACTTGTCTAATTGAATAAAATAGGAAATACTCTTCAATGATCAAGATGGATTAAAAATGGATTAGGAGACTTTTTGTAGAATCACTTCACTTAATCTAAGCAATGCTATGATTAATATAAGGCTTATTCTTTAAATACTTAAGTTGGAATTTGGTTATGTCATAACCTTAAGCATTAGGCTTTAATATTAAGAATTTTAATTTAAAAAATCCAATTTTTAGATTATAACCTTCAAGATATGTCAAGGTTGGTTATTCAATGACTTAAATAAGGTTTTCAAAAGATATGTCCAATAAATTAAGTAGAAGTCTCGGATCTTAACTTATTTCTTAACTTTATTTTACATGTTTAGTGTAAAACAATCATTAATCTCCTCCATAAGCAAATAATAGCCCCTAATCATGCATGGAATCATATCTAGCACATGTTCAAATCATTTTAGAGACATTTTCCAACCAAAAATAGATTTAGCCACTCATTTGATGCAAGAAATAAATCATTCTCTAAGTATTCAACATGTTCTTGAACAATGATAATAAAAGATAGGATTAATATATCAAAAAGCACCAATAACAGGCTCTAAACACGTTTATAAGCTTGAATAATGTGTATGAGCTTCAACAAGACCCAAATACAACCTTAGATTGGCAAAACAAGCTAAAAATGGTGAAGAAGAAAAGAAAACAACCCAAAAAACAAGAACAATATGATTTTCTCTCTTAAATCCGTGTTTCCTCTTTGTTAATCTATTGTTTTTAGCTTCCAGAGCTCAATATATATGTTTAATGTAAGTGGGAGTCAACTTGGATAAGTTACAACTAATAGCTTGAGAGATCTAGCTAGAATTCTATCGATAGGTACTACAATGACGATTACAAGGAGTATAATAGTGAGTTATGAAACTGTTGTTTAAATTATTTGCTTCGAGACTAAAACGATGGTTTATTGAGTATAATGACGAGCTTACTGGTCCACTATTTTAGTCTAAAAACCATATTCCTTTTATCATTTTCTTGGATTTTCTTAGAGAATTGGCTTTCATCTACATTGTTAAACATTTAAACACAAAATTAAACTCTTAAACAAGAATTGGAAGCAATTATATATAAAATTGGCATAAAATATGTGATAAAATCAAAGCCTTTCAAAAGTGAATTAAATGATTTGAAGTTTTTTATGGTTGGTTTATACAATTGGTAGAACCTAGAAATTGTTTTTTTAGGTGACTAGTTGATGTGCTTATAGTATACCTAAGATTTATTAAAAAATATCCAAGAAACTCACTAATAATACTATAACATACAAATAGGCGAGTGTGCCTATCTATTTGTAATATAATTAAGGCGGATCTAGGTGTCAAATCCACAGGGACCATTATTACTATTAAATCTATATCTAAATTACCTAGCCTATTAAGTGGAAAGATGATTGATTAATTTAATAAATAAAATAAACGAAACAATTAAAAGTAAATTGCCTGAACAAACTGACAAGAAGTAACACTCAATGATGAAGTTATGATTTAGCAATTAATCCCTCTAAGATGAGTTCCCTAAAGTAAATCACACTCTCTCTCAAGTTATGTAATCCTATTCAATTGAATAAATTAGGCAAAAGTTCTCTATCCCAACCTATTGATTGAATGCATTAATTTACTCTATAGAACATATTGTGTTAGCTAAGCTCACACCTAAATTGAACATCTTATCTAAGCTTATCTTTAAGACTCCATGTAAAATGTATCGTTTATGGAATGATCTAAAGCATATAATGATATATCAATTAATTATACATAAATAAAAGCTTTGGAATCAAAGTTTATGTTTGCATAACATTTAAATACAAAGTTATTAATATCCATAAATAATTCTAACATTAAATATGGAAATCAAAAGTTAAATTAAGAATAACAAAGAATACTACATTCTAGAGTTTATAAAAACCCAAATCTTATAAAATATTAGTTCCTAAATATTGTATGATTCACAAAAACAATCAATAAGAAGAAGAATAAAGAAAAACTCCTAATGAATTGATCTGAATCCTTGACTACTTCATGACTGTTAATATGAATTCATTCCCTTGATCTTTGATTTCTTATGTTTGAAACCTTCCTCTCCTTTAAGAATGGGAACAACCTTTTAGAGATGGCTTAGGACTTGATTATTCTTCCTTAGTGACTCATTAGAAGGTTTTTTAGGCAAGAGAATGCATAAATTAGGCCAAATTAAGTTAATTGTGTAAGAGGACCCTATCAAAATTATAGTTAAAAGCACAACTAGAGGATATGGATCATTGCTACATTACTCTTAGTTTTCTTATGATATCACTTCTTTCTTTCATCCTTTTACCCTAAAATTTGATTTGGAGCTTCCTAAGATGATATTATTGCTATATAAGTTGCTTTCATACATCTATGGGCTTGAGGGATGTGTTCCATTGCTCTTTAAAATTTTATAAATGTAAACAAACATGGAAAACAACTGAGCAACATCTAATTCAAAGAATTTATCTCAATATTCATAATAATTACATGAATTTGTTTATAAAACTCAACCTAATCCTTAACAAATAATACTTATAGTATGCATACATTAAATTCCATCACTGGTTGATCAGTATTTGCTGGTTAGTCGACTAGTATCATATTTTAACTATAACTGTTGATCAGCTACATACATCGATTGACTAGTTAGTAGTTGATCAATGCTATTAACTAGTCAATTAATTGACTGAAAAATGCATAATAGCTAGATTTATATTACGCAAAAAATAGGTCTTTACATCTATAATGCCTAATTAATGATTTTAATGGCCATTTGAGCTAAAAAACATTACAAATATGAGGTTTCTTGGTAGTTGAATATTCTTTATAAGAGTTTAATGTATTTTTGACAAGGATATATTTTATAGTATTTCTATATGTGTTTTAATGTCATTTCATCCCAATTTTTTTGGTTAAATGCTTAATTTGTATTCCTTTTTACATTTACATGTAAATTTTACCATAAGGTACAAATACAAATTGAAATGGCCAAATTTTGAGCAAATATTGGAACATAATTGGAACTAGAAGAGGTGTGGACCCATTTTTGGGACACAGAGTATCATGTTATGAAGTTCCACACCAAATTTTAAGGCCATATAACAAGTCATGAAGAGTGGACAAAGAAGAGAACAAGATAAGCTTAGTTGAGTATCGGTTTTGGTATAGGTGACTTCGGTGACGTATTAGGTGTATTTTTAGAGCTCGGATTACTTCAAAATTTTGTAGAGTGCAAGAGAATCATGTTTGGAGCCTACATACCAAATTTCATGGAAATTGGAGTTGTATAGAAGGAGTTAGAGCTTAAAAGGCAAAAGGGGCATAAGTTGTCAAATTCTAGGATTAAAATGGAAATTGGAAAATTATTTTGTTTTTATAATTCATGGGGGAAATTTTGACAAAATTTCTCCCACATCATCTCCAAAATCCTAGAAGCCCTCTAAGACATATATAAGGGGCATAAAAAGCATGAGAGAAAAAGCCCTTACATTTTTTCTAAGCTCTCCATTCGTTTTAAAGTCATCTTCTTCTTTAGTTTAGGGTTTTGTTTTGTTCCTTTTTCCATGTTTTAGCTTAGTTTAAGTATTTTCTTTTTTCTTCTTCATTTATTTCTTGTTCTTGACCTTAGACACTTACTGTTCTTGATGTTTTTCCTATTGTTTATGCATTTATTTTTCTGTTATTCCTTATTTTTTTGTGTTTGGCTTATTTTTATATGAAATCTTGGTTTTTAATTAATATAAGTTTTGTTTCTTTTATTTTATAGTGTATTCTCGTTATTTGGGTCATTGTTTATGCGTTATTATTGATTTTTTTGAATTTTTAGTTTGTATTTTTCGTTATTTTTGTGATGTTAGGGTAGTTGTGTTGTGGGTTGGAAGATATTGATGGATCTTAGGCTTAATAATTGTGAGAATTGAATGGAATTGAATTGAGTTTTGCAATTTAGGTTAGGATTGAATTGGTATTCTGCATAAATGTCATGAATTAAGGCTTAAGGCTTAGGATTAGCTACCCTAGGTATGATTCTTAGTTCAATTGCTAGGTGGTGACTTGTGATACGTAATTGTCCATAGTTAATACTGTAAGTAGCAATAGGATGATTGGGTTTGTAGGTAAACTTACCTAATTACTCTAGGATTCCATTCTTCTAGGTTACATGGTCCGAGCTTCTGTGACCATGGAATAGGTTAGTCATTCCCTAGTTTGTTAAAGTTATCGACTCGTTAAATCTAGAGAGTTTATTCTAGGTTGCCTCGTGGTTAGGGGTAGGTTTTCTATCGCATATGACCTATCTAAATTTGGAGGAACTGAGGGTTTGAGAGTTTCTTCGAACCTATAGGCTAGCATCTTAGATCAGTCACAACTTAACTATTTTGAGGATCAATTATAAGTCTAGAAACTCATATTTATCTTCTACCTAGCTTGTCGTACTTGTTATCTATTTATCGTTTATTTATTCTATTTCGTTAATGGTCTTTAATGTTTATTTTTAATATCTTTGCATCTAGGGGTTTTTGTTTTTCCTTTTTATGTAGCATTAGAATAGCTTTAGCATACCCTAGCTCCATTTGGGATCGGCCTTGACTCACCTTACCTAATTAGTTAGGTCAGTTAGGTAAATTTATTTTTTGGTAGTCCGCGACAGACTCATCAGATACTTAAACAAACTTAAAACAAGTAAAAGAAAATTAAAAAAAGACTAAAAAGAGGATAGAATTAAATAGAAAACCAAAAGTATAGAAAGAACAATAAAAGAACCTAACTAAAATAACCTAGAAAAAGAAAGAAAGGAAGACTAAAAACATTAAAAAGGAAGGACTAAATCAATCTAACCTAATAAAATTCACAAATTAAACAACCTAAGAGGGGTCGGAAAAAGTAAGAATCTCAAATTGGTCATTGACCCTATTTGGTACATAAAGCTTGGCCCTTTTTCCATTAACTTTAAAAGATGATTGTCCATTTTATACTTTAATGGTACCATAAGGATAAACTTTATGCACATCATAAGGGTTTGTCCATCTAGACTGCATCTTACTAGGAAATAGTTTCAAATAAAAGTTATAGATCAACACCTTATTGCCAATTTAAAAATCATGAGGAACAATATTTTGATCATGCCATTTCTTTGTTCGTTCTTTATATAATTTTGCATTTTCATAGATATTAAGGTGAAATTTATCTAATTCATTCAATTGTAATAATCTTTTTTCACCAACTTGTTTTGCATTAAGATTCAAGAAATGGATCACCCAAAATGCCTTATGCTCCAATTCCATAGGTAAATGGCAAGATTTACCATACACTAAGTGATATGGAGACATACCAATAGGCGTCTTAAAAGCAGTACGATATGTCCATAATTCATCATTTAATTTCAAAGACCAATCCTTTCTAGATGCATTTACGGTCTTTTCTAGGATGCTTTTAATTTCCCAATTAGAAATTTCCACTTGACCACTTATTTGTAGATGATAGGGGGTGGAAAATTTATGGTTGACACCATATTTAGATATGGGGGATTTAAATTGCCAATTACAAAAGTGGGATCCTCCATTTCCAATTATAGCTCAGGGTGTACCAAATCTTGTAAAAATATTCTTCTTGAGTAATTTTACCACCCTTCGGGCATCATTTGTGGGTAAGGCAACTGCTTTCACCCATTTACTCACATAATCAACTATGACTAAAATATATTGATTGGCAAATGATTTAGGGAATGGGTCCATAAAATCAATGCCCCAGACATTGAAAATCTCGTAGCCCAAAATGTTATTCAATGGCATTTCTTGTTTCCTAGAAATTTTCCCTATTCTTTGGTACTTATCACAAGATTTTACAAAGTTAAACATGTTCTTAAATAAAGTGGGTCAATAAAACCCTAATTCTATACCTTATGTGTAGTCCTAACTAGCTTGAATTGTCCTCCAACTTCTCTTGAATGACAGTGAATTAAAACAGGAAGCACTTCATCATTAGGCACACATTTTCTTATAATACCATCGCCACATATTTTATACAAGAATGGATCATATGAAAGAAATTTCTTTACATCAGAAAGAAAATTCCTTCGCTGCTAAAAAGAAAAATCACAAGGAATAACTTTGCCAACTAAATAATTGGCATAATCAGCATACCATGGCAAGTCATCCTTAATTACTAATAGATGCTTCTCAAGAAACATTTTTTTAATATTATGTATAAATGGTCAACAACAAAATTTTTAGTACCCTTCTTATCTTTTATTATTATATCAAATTCTTGTAGAAAAAAAATCCATCTGATCAACCTCAGCTTTGCATTATGTTTGATAATTAAATACTTTAATTCCGCCTGATCAGTGTATACTGTTACCTTTGACAAAACCAAATAAGAACAAAAGTTGTCAAACTCAAAGATAACAGCAAGCATTTCCTTCTCAGTCATTGTATAGTTCTTTTGCGCATCTTTTATTGTCTTACTTGCATAATAAATAGGATGAAATGTCTTATCCTTTCTTTTCCCAAGAACTGTACCAATGGAAAAATCGCTTGCATCGCACATTAATTTGAATGGAAGAGAACAATCTAGTGAGACTAGAATTGGTGCGCTTGTAATCTTAGAATTTAGAAAGCTTGAAAGAGTGCATATAGTTCTCATCAAAATTAAATATTGCATCCTTGGTCAAAAGGTTAATAAAGGGCTTAGAGATCTTAGAAAAATCCTTTATAAACCTCCTGTAGAATCCAGCATGACTTAAGAAACTTCTAATTGCTCGAACTGAATTGGAGGTAGGAGTTGAGCAATGACCTCTATCTTCACTGGATCTACTTCTATATCCTTACTAGATATCTTATGACTCAATACTATACACTCTTGCACCATGAAATGACATTTTTCCCAATCTAGAACCAAATTTGTCTCTTCACATATCTTAAGCACCTTATGAAGATTTTCCAAACAAGAATCAAAAGACGGTCTAAACACAGAAAATTCATCCATAAAAATTTCAATGCATGACTCAATCATATGAGAGATAATGGCTATCATGCAGCATTGGAAAGTGCCAGGGGCATTGTATAATCCAAAAGGTACATGCTTATATGCAAATGTTCCTTAAGGACAAATTAATGTTATTTTCTCTTGGTCCTTTATGGGATCTGTAAATATCCACTATATCCATCAAGTGAACATTAAAAGCTAAGCCCCGCCAATCCTTCTATACCTTGATCAAGGAAAGGAAGTAGGAAATGGTCCTTTCTAGTGCCGTCATTTAATTTTTTATAGTTAATGCACATATACCAACCAATGACCTTCTTGGTTGCTATTTGCTCATTTTGTTCATTCTAAATCACCTTAATGCATCCCTTCTTTGTTAGAACTTGCACTGGGCTAGCCTAAGATGAATCAGATATTGGATAAATGATTATGGCATCTAGCAATTTTATAACTTCATTTTTAACAACTTCCTTCATGATTTGGTTCAACCTATCTGCGATTAAACAAAAGACTTACTGCCTCTTTCATAAATATGTTATGTCTGCAAATTAAAAGGTTCAATTCCTTAATATCCAAAATTGTCCAACCTATAATCTTAATATGCTCTCTCAAAACCCTTAATAACTTATCTTCCATGCTGTCATCTAAAGTTGATAAATAATCATTGGAAATTATGATGGAGGATTTAAAAAGACATACTTTAGATGAGTAGGAAGAGGCTCTAGTTCTAATTAAGGTGGCTTCTCTATTGACAGCTTTGAAAAACGCATAATAGGACTTTCTAAAGTCTCAAACCTCTTCAAAGGATGCCATCTTGAAGAGAGCTTCCTTGCATCTAGAGCTTCTAAATCTTCACCTATTTCATTATCATTTGGATTTATTGACTGAGAATGAATCAATACTTTTTGTAAAGAATCCGAACACAACTCAATTGAAGGATCACTAAAAGAATGTTGAACTCCTATAAAATTACAACAATCAATGTCCAATGGATGCTGCATTGCTTTAGTCATATCAAACTCAATTTCTTCTTCTTGGAATCTTAAAATTAATTTACCACCATATACATCAATTAGTGCCCTTGTTATGGCCATGAATGACCTTCCAAGAATGATAGGCACCTTACTATCTTCTTCCATATCCAACACCAATAAATCCATGGGTAAGATAAACTTAGCAACCTTAACTAAGATATCTTCGATAATCCCATGTGGATAAGTAATCGAATGATTTGTCAATTATAATGAAACTGTTATAGGTTTTGGTTCATCCAATCCTAATTTCTTAAAAATAGAAAAGGGCATCAAATTAATACTAGCACCAAGATCTATAAGTGCTCTCCCTATTTACAACTACCTACGACACAAGGAATGGCAAAACTACCGGGTCCTTAAGTTTAGGAGGAAATTTCCTTAACAAGATCGCAAAACATTCTTTATTGAGCTTAACAATTTCAAATGCATCCAATTTTTCCTTGGACAAAATTTCTTTTAGAAATTTTGCATAGCTTGGCATTTCTGCTGTGGCTTCTGCAAATGGGGTATTAATATGTAACTTTTAAAACATTTCAACAAGATTTCCATATTGCTTATCCAATTTTGCATTCTTTAACCTTTGTGGGTAAGGAACACGTGATTGGATTTGATGTTGAGTTTCAACTACCACTGCCTTACCTTTTTCTTTCTTCTTTCCTACTTGCACCACTGATTCATCATTTTGATCATTTTCTGCACCATCCTTCTTTCCTACTTCTCAACTCTTTACTTCCTTACCACTTCGCAAGGTAATAGCCTTTGCACGCTCTCTTGGATTAGCTTTAGTGGTACTTAGGAAACTTACCAGGAAGCCTTCCTTATAAAATTTGAGCAATTTGGCCAACTTAAGTCTCCAGATTCTTAATAGCTATTTCATGATTTTGCAAACGAGACTCATTACCTTGCATAAATTTGAGCATTGTCTCCTTTAGACTTGATTTTGCAGGAGGAGGGGGGTTTATTCTAAATCCTGGCAGTGGAGCTCTTTGTTAGATTGTTTGAGCTGGGGGTTGGTATGTGTTCTAATTGTCATGCTACGAAAATTTTGAGTGGTTTCTCTATCTAAGGTTATAGGTATTGGAGTAAGGATCATTCCTTTGCCTTGTGTAGCTAAAAAATTGGGTTTGATCATACTCTCTAGCAAAGGGACTACCTACTTGGAAATCTATTAAAGCATGAGATGGGTTACCATAATGTTCACATTCTACTTGGCTTGAATGACCACTACTTCCAACTCCACTAAACAAACTATCCAATTTCTGATTTAACAAATCCATCTAGGCTGCTAAAGCAACTGTGTTATTAATAGCATATATCCCATATAGCTTTCTTAGATGGCATTCAGAATTATATTGAAAACCATTTTTTTGCCATCTCTTCTATCAAATGATATGGTTCCTCCAGAGTCTTATGCATGAAACTGCCTCCAGCAGCAACATCAATAATGCATCAAGTAGAGGATGTAAGGCCTGTGTAAAATATATCCACTTGTTGCCATGTATTGAAACCATGGCCAAGAAATTTGGCCAAATTTTCCTTATATCTCTCTCGCGGCTCATGTAAGCTCTCATTTTCATATTGAATGAAGGAGCTAATTTCTGTCTTCAATTTTGTAATCTTTACAGGAGGGAAAAACTTAACTAGGAACATCTTCATTAGCTCGTCCCATATTGTAATGGAACCAAGTGGGTTTGTATTCAACCATGCTCTATCCTTGTTTCTAATGGAAAATGGGAACAATTTTATTCTAATCACATCATTAGGAACTCCATTACTCTTAAAAAGATCACAAATATCTTGAAAATTCTGTAAGTGTTCATTTGGATCTTCAAGAGCTGATCCACCAAACTGAGAAGCTCTAACCATTGAAATAATGTTGTGAGGGATTTCAAAGTTTTAAGCATTGATCCTAGTCTACACAATGCTAGCCATAGGTTGCCCTCTATTTCCTAAAGCTAAATCTCTCATAGTTAAGGGTCTAGTACCCTAAACAGGTATGTTTTCTATTATTTCAAGTGGATCCATTTCTTATTCAAGTGATTGATCAAAGAATTGTTCACTAGAGATCTCTACTCCTACAAATTCAGATATGCTCGCTTGATTTTCTTTCTTTTTTTTTCCTAAGTGATCGCTTAACTTCCGAATCAAATTCAAAGTTGTCGAGTTTTGATCCCTAAGTATGCATATAACTTTAAAAGAAAACAATAATTTAAACTAAAACAAAACACATTTCAAAAAGAAAATCACACAAAGCAAACTAAACAAAGCAATAAAAAAAATATAAACACTTTAAATAATATTAATAGCTTCAGACTAGTATTCTCATATTCTTCCTAGTATTCCAATCATGAATACCATCGTTCCCCGACAACAGCATAAAAAACTTGATGGTTGGTTTCTTTAAATGTAATTTCATTTAAATTAATCTAAAATTAATGTTCTTCTAAGCACACTTTTCTCAATTCAACTTCAAACCAACACTGATGGCAAGTGAACTAGTCATAAGTAATAAGTGGAAATATCTAAGATCCAAGTATCATTCCCATATAGATACTTTGCTAAATTGCAAGTACTAGGGAAAATTTGTTCATAATTATTTAGAGGATCCGAATTGAATGCAAACATAAACTAGAATTACCAAATAAACCTAAAAGATCCAAGTTATGCAGAATAACTTAGTTCGATAAAAAGAAGTTGTCTTAATGGATAAAATTGGCTAGGAATTTGTTCTTTAATTAACCAAATGGATTAAAAATGGATTAAGGGACTTATTCTAGGATCACTTCACTCAATCTAATCAATGCTATGCTTAAGACAAGGCTTAATCTCTAAATTTTTAAGTTAGAGTTTGGTTATGTCACAATCTTAAGCATAAGGCTTTAAAACTAAGAAGTTTAATCAAAAAATTCAAAATTTCAGATTATGAACCTCAAGATAAATCAAAGTTTGGTTATTTAATAATTTAAATCAAGTTGTTTAAGGATTTGTCCAATAAATTAGGTAGGTTTCTCGGATCCTAAGTTATTTCTTAACCTTATCTTACATGTTTAGTCAAAAACAAGCATTAATCCCTTTCAAAAGCAAAGAAAAACCCTTATTCCAATAAGGAAACATATTTAGCACATGCTTAGGTCATTTTAGAAACAAATACTAACCAAAAAAATTTTCAGCAACTCATTTTAAGCAAGAAACAAATCAAACTCATCATATTAAGCATACTCTTGGACAAATGATAAAGAAAGGTGAATTTAATAGATGAAAATCAGTTAAAGTGAACCAATATCTAGCTCTAAACACGTTGACAAGGTTAAATCACGTGTATTAAGCTTCAACAACTCAAAAATACAACTCAAATATGCAAAATAAGGTGAAAACATGAAAAACAAGAGAAAATAACCCTAAGCTTATCCTAAACTTTTCTCAAACTAATTTCTCTCTCAAATTCATGTTTTTCTCAGTCTAACTCTTGCTCAAATGGGTTCTCTGAGTCCTTATATGTGTCAACTGCTAGTAGAGAGAAAGCAGGGCAAGTTGCAACAAGTGAAGAAGAAAATCCAACTGGAAATATGTTGACTACTACTTAAACGAAACTTTAAAAAAAGTCAAACGGTGCCTGATGAGCATCGCCATTTTAGTCTCTGGCTCGGGGGTAGAACAACGCTTGGCATGGCTGAATGGCACCTCTTAAGACCCTTCGTTTTTCTCTAAAATTTCAAATTTCAACAACCTTTTCTCATATTTTCTGAATTAAATCAACTCCAATTGCAATGTTCAT
>JAOXYD010213540.1:0-19945 GCA_028565735.1 Pinacopodium congolense
GTTTGTGAGCATATTGAAAAAGAAGACAATAAACTTAAATAGGGTTTAAAGTTGCATAAGTTAGTGGAAGAGTTAAAAGAATTGCCTGAGTTGAAACTGGTAGGCAAGGTACCTCTCTCTACTGGATCTGCAGTTGCTCTCTTAGTTGGATCTCTAGCTAGTAGATCTTTTCTCTTTGTTGATGCTCCAACTAGTAGATATGTTCGCTTCCTGTCTCTGTTACTGGAATTAAATCAATAGGTCGCTCTTATCTCTACTGTTCGAATCCAACACTAGTGGGCCACGCTTATTGTCTTTTCTGCTAGAATCCGCGCTTGTTGTCTTTGCTGCTAGAATCCATCACCTATAGGTCATACATCTTGTCTTGGTTGCTGGAATCATCAGTGAATTGATATCTCTATTGTTGAAATCCGTTATCAGTGGGTCTGCATTTGAACTACTTTCTCTGTTGTTGCAATCCATCACCAATGTTGCAATCCATCACCGATCGCATTTGAAGTTAATGAAAAGGGATAAAGTGATGAAGTGAAAAAGTATAATGAAGTTTCCAAGAGTCATGTTAAAAGTTAATGAAAAGGCATAAAGTGAAAAAGTGAAATGAAGTTTAAAGTCTCGTTTGAAGTTAATGAAAATAACAAAAGTGAAAAAGTTAATTTAAGTTTATTCACATTTTTAATTTTAATAAATTTAACTTTAGCATTTAGATACTTCTTATCCACACTATTTCAATTCAATAATTTATATAAATTTAGCGTCAGCATCTTTAGAAACTTCTCATACGTCAATTCAATTATTCTTTTTAATTAATTTAAATTTATGTAAGTTTAAGAATAACTTAATTTAACTAATTTTAAAAATATTATATTAATAAGGATATAATCTTATAAAAGTTTATGTTTGTTTAACTGTCAATCTTTGTATGGTTGGAGGAGTGGTAGTATGGATTGAGTGACAGTGAGGAGTGTGGAATTCCTTTTCATAGTATGTGATTCATTCGATTGGCAGTAGCTCAGCCAGTTGTCCAGGTGGCAACTGTCTTGAGATTTGAATGATGGTGGTCTCATCTTGAGATCTGTCTGCTACCATATACAAGGCATCTCGTGTAGAGTTAGGAAAGTTTAGATCAAGAGCATGATTTTTTACTATATAGATGATATGATGGTGTAACTATATTATTATAAAATTTACAAATATTTTTCATGTTTTTTCATATTGAAATTATTATAGAAAATATTCAATTATTAGACATGGTCTCTTTTAGAAGCATAATCTTAATTTTTACTATTATTTTAACATTTTATATTAGGTTTAATTATAATAATAATTATTATTATTGATTACACATTAATAGATATTAGCGTTTTATTTTTATTTATATTTATTTTCATAATTTATATATTTTCTTATTTTATATTGGTTCGATGTTGGTTTTATAATGGTATAATACCAGCTAAACCTTTAAACCTTAAACCTCTCTCTTACCGATTCGATGTCCGATCTGATTTTTAAAACATTGTTTAAAACTACAAAATATTTAACTTAATGTTATATATTAATATTTATTATACACAAATTTTAAATAATTAAAGTTCATTAAGAATTATTTTAAAATAAAGTACATTAAAAAATAATTTTTTCCTATAAGTTGATTTAGTTTCACATTTAATATAAATGCACGTATCTATTAATTTCACTTAATACTTTGTTAGAATCACTAAATGTATAATTAAATACTACATTATGTAATTAAAATATAATAATAACTAATAATTTTCTGTAAGTGTGAATTATGTTGGTGATCTCGCCAATAAAGAGACAAGTGATGATTGTTAAAAAATGATCGTTTACTTGTTTGTTGAAAATTAATAAATGGTGATTTTCCTTTGTTTTCAACATTGGTGTGCTATTGTTTACTTATATATACCGATTGTAAGACACTACAAAATGGATAGATAAACAAGAAACCATATATATAGAGAGAGATAGAGAGAGAGAACCTCAAGAAGTTATTTTATTTATTCCATCAAGATCAAGTATGTTTCAATCTTAAAGAGTTTTGGCTCGAACCTTAAGTTAGGTATTTCTCTTTATTCCCTTTTATTTATGGTTGCCAAAAGTTTAATTCTTGAGGATTATCTTGTGGTTATTAACTCTAATTATTAATTTAAGAGGATTAGTGATTGTACTCATTATTTTATTATAATGAAAGATTTATTAGCTTGTACCCGTAGTTTTTACTCCTTTAATTTGAGATGGCTTTTCATGTTAAAATTTTGTTATCTTTTGGTTTCTCATATTAAAAATTTGGGGTATTGTGTGATTGATTTCTTAGGATAGTATAGTACTATATATGGTTGAATGATTTTAGTGTTTTCTCTCCTGGACAATTTTACGTAAAATTAGGGAGAATGTTTTTGATATTTTGTTATGATAATTTAATTATTGAGGAGATTCTCCCAACAATTTATATTAAAACTATTTTTTGCTAATTTCTAGGTTTAATTATAAAGGAAATGTTCAATAAAATCATAAATTTGAATGACACAAATTACCACATATAGATAAAAACAATAAGAAGAATATTTTATTTATGATGAAATTATATCTACCAATATTTTGCTATCTAAAAGTTAGAAGGTAACTCCGATGGGAAGTGGACTTTTGATCACCAATAGGTATGTAGTTTTATTAGACAATTTGTTGAAGGCAATGTATATAATAATATTTGTGGTAAAACTCATGATACGACATTATGAAATAAACTTTAAGACCTATTTGCTTCAAAGACTGACAATAATAAATTATATTATTTGATAAAATTGATACAGTTAAAATATAAGGAAGGTAATTCTGTTGTGGATTATTTTAACAAATTTCAAGGGATTGTGAATCAATTATTAGGTATGGATGTTAGTTTTGATAATAAAGTTCTAACTCTTATGATAATTGCATTATTATTAGATTCCTTGGAAACTTTAAAAATTTCATTAACTAAATCTACTCCTAATGGTGTGATAATTATATATTGCATAAAAAAGTGATGTCTTGAATGAAAATATAAGAAAAAAATCAAAAGGTTCTTCCTTTTCACAATTAGATATTTTAGGTACAACTACTAAGAGAAGAAGTCATAATTGAAGTTTGAAGGGCAAGGATAAGAATAAAGCTACTACTAAAGATAAGTCCAACAAATATGCTAACATTAAATTTCATCATTATCATCAAAAGAGAAATATCAAGAAGTTTTTCCAAAATTTTGAAAGAGACATAAGACATTGACAAGAAGTGAGGTGATGATAGTGATAACGAGAAATTAACTGCTATAATTAAGTAAGATCTTTTCGTCCTATATGATGTTGATAATGTTAACCTAGTAAATTATGAAACTAATTAGATGATCGATAGTGATGCTTCTATTCATTCTATAGCTTAAAAGGATTTTTTCACATCTTATACTCCTAATAATTTTGGGATCAAAATGAGTAATGATAGTAATTTTTAAATTGACGGTGTTAGTGGCGTTCACTTGTAAACCAACTGTGGTGCTAGATTGCTCTTGAAGAATGTGAAGCATGTTCTTAACATTAGGTTTAATTTGATTTCTACTACTAAACTTGATAAAGAAGGGTATTACAAAACCTTTTAAAAAGGTTAATAAAAGCTATCTAAGAGTTTTCTTATGATGGTTTGAGATGAGAAGTTTTTACACTTTCTATGACATAAGTCAAGATTTCTAAAAACATAAATAATCCAGTGGCTAATAATAATAAAATTGAGATGTGGCATAAAAGACTTGGTCATATAATTAAGAAAACTATGTTAATATTGGTTAAAAACAAGAAATTAGCTGGGTTAAACAATGTGCATTTAAGGAAATGTGTTCATTGTTTAACAGTAAAGTAACATAAAATTTCCTTTAAAAGTTTTACAAATTCAAAGAAGTAGCCAAGATTATTATAATTAATACATTCTAATGTGTGTAATCCATTTAAGGCTGGTCACTTGGTGGCTCCTATTATTATGTGATGTTTATTGATGACCGTTCAAGAAAATTTTAGGTTTACATGTTAAAAACCAAAAATCAAGATGTGGATATGTTCAAGTAGTTTCAAGCCTTAGTTGAGAGAAAAACTAAGAAGAAGATGAAGCGTCTTAAGTTAAATAATAGGGGTGATTACACTGGATCACTTGAGAGATATTATAAAGAACAAGATATTCAACATAAGACGACTCCATTTAAGATGCCTCAATTGAATAGTGCAACTGCAAGAATAAATAGGACACTTATAGATAGGGTTAGATTCTTGCTTTTAGATGAAAAGTTGTCGAAGTCATTTTATGCTGAGTCATTGAGTATTGTGATATATGCTCTAAATCTTTTTCTATATTTTCCTTTAAATTTTGTTTTAAAAAGGATATAGTCAGGAAATGATGTCTCCTATGATCACTTACTGAACTTTGGTTGCAAAACATTTATATGTATTTCAAAAGATAAGAGGTTAAAATTTGATATCAAGACACGACACTGTATATTCATCAGCTATAGTTTAGATGCATTTGGTTATAGGTTATATGATCTGATTAAGAAGAAACTTGTGAAATTTTGAAATATAATGTTTATAGAGAGTGATACCATAATAAATATTTATAAGGTTAAAAAGACCCATTCTCAGTTCAATAATGATCTAGAGATAGTGCCTCTAGTGATAGTACCCGAGAGAACGGGTAATGAGAATCAAATTAAGCAATAAGAAGTTGAAAATGCTTTCATAGAGATAAGTTTTAATAATGATAATGAGCTTTTAACTCCTAAAGGTCAAGTTCAATTTCAACTATGAAGAAGTTTGAGAGATAAACAAACCTCTACTTGATGTCCTTCTGACATTGATGAGTTGAATTTAATAGATAGTAGTATATGAACAAACTATAGAAGATGGTCGTAAGAAAGAGTGGTTTAAAGCTATGCAAGATTAGATGAAGTCATTGCATGATAATTATACCTTTGAGTTAGTAAAGCCACCTAAGGATAAGAGAAATTTAAAGAATAAGTGGGTGTATATATCTAAGCATGAAGAAAACTCTTTATATCCATGATACAAAACTAAACTAGTTGTTAAAGGATTCAATTAAAGTAAAAGTATTGATTTTAATAAGATCTCTTTTCTTATTGTTAAGATGTTTTCCATTATTAGTTTGGCAACTAGCCTTGATTTGGAAGTTGAACAAATAGAAGTGAAAATGGGATTCTTATTTGGTGATTTAGAGGAAGAGATTTATATGGAACAACCAAAAAGTTTTAAATTAAAAGGGAAAGAAAACCATATGTGCAAGTTAAGGAAGAGTTTATATGGCTTGAAATAAGACAATATTATAAGAAGTTTGAGTCAGTTATATGGGAGCAATGTTATAAGAAGACTATTTTAAATCATTGTGTGTTTTACTAAAAATTATTTGAAGATGATTTTACCATTTTTTTTGGTTATATGTAGATGATATCTTAATTAATGGTAAGAATGTTTTAAGGATTGGTCGATTGAAGAAGCAGTTGAGCAAGTCTTTTGCCATAAAAGACTTAGGGCTAACAAAGCAATTCTTTAATATAAGAATTATTTGAGATAGGAAAATAAAGAAGTTATTATTATCCTAAGAGAAATACATAGAGAAAGTGCTTCAAAGGTTTAACATGGACAATAATAAAGTGTTTAGTTCTCCTCTTTTTAATTACTTTAGATTGAGCACTAATTAAAGTCCTTTTACTAATAAAGAGAAGGTAAATATGCACATACTTCCCTATACGTTAGCAGTTGGTAGTTTAATGTATGCTAGGTGTATACTAGGCTTGGTATCATTCACGTTACTGGTGTTGTTAGTAGAATCATTTCTGATCTTGGTACAAAACATTGGAATGTTTTTAAATAGACATTTAGGTATCTATACGGAACTTCAAGATTATTCTTGTATTATGGTATTGACAAGCCTATATTAGTTAGTTATATGAATGTGGATATGGCTAGTGATTTTAATTCTAAATAGTCTACTTTGGGATACTTGATATCATTTATAAGGTGAGTGGTATCATGAAAATTGAAATTATAAAATTATGTTGTACTTTTTACTACAAAAGCTGAGTTTATTGCGGCAATAAAAGCGTATAAAGAGTTTTTATAGATGAAGAAATTTATAAAGGAATTTGGTTTTAAATAAGATTATTATGTGTTATTTTTTAATAGCCAAAATGCTATTCATTTTGGTAAGAATTCCTATTTCCATTCAAGATTAAAAAAAATATTGATGTGAGATATTATTAAATAAGGGATGCATTAGATTGCAAGTAATTGGAACTTGAGAATATACATACTAATTAGAATGATTTGAATATGTTAACAAAGTATTTAATAAAGAAGAAACTTGAGGGTTGTTTTTTAATTATAAGAATGGTAGACCCTTTCATATTGGTGTGAGGAGGAGATTGTTAGTAATCTTGCCAATAAAGGGACAAGCCACCATTGTTCAAAAATGACGATGTGCTTTGTTTATTGAAAATTAATTGACGGTTATTTTCCTTTGTTTTCAACATTGGTGTGATGTTTTTTACTTATGTATATAGGTTGCAAGACATTGAAAAACAGTTAGATACACGAGAGAGAGGGAGGGAGAGAGAGAGAGAGAGAGAGAGAGACGCAAGAAGTTATTTTGTATGATATGTCAAAATCACGTGTATTCCAACTTAAAGAGCTTTTGGTCCCTATCTTGAATTTAGTATTTTCTCTTCTATTCTCTCTTATTAGTGGTTACTAATAATTTAGTTCTTGAGGGTTATTTTATGGTTATTGCCCTTTAATTATTGATTAAAGAGAACTTGTGATTATGCCTATTATTTTATCATAGTAGAAGATTTATTAGTTTGTGTCAATAGTTTTTACTTATCTAATTTGAAGTGGTTTTTTATATTAAAAATCTAGTGTCTTATATAATTAGTTTCTCGAGATATTATTTTATTATTTGTATTGAATGATTTTAGTATTTGTTCTATTAGATAGTTTTACACAAAATTGGATAGAATTATTTTTGATATTCTTCTGTGATAATTTGATTATTGAAGAGATTCTCTCAATAAATTGATCTTGAAATTTTACACAAAATTAATTACCTCAAAATTTTACCTTTAACGTACTATATACATTTTATTCAAACTAGAGTTATCTTCATCAAAATTTGTCAAATTTTGGTAAATGAATAATTTTAAAATTGTTAATGCACATTAATAATAATTTATTTTTATATGTTAATTTACTTTCATATATGATGCATATATCTATATGCATTAAATTTTCATAACATTTTTTTATGCATTAGAGTTAATAAATCTATTACTTTTATATTAAATATAGAGTAATACTTGATGTACCTAATTTTTTTAAAATAGTGTATAGTAATAATTAATAATTTTTTATATGTGTAAATTGATTTTGATTTTTTAAAAAGATATTTATTAGTTAAAATTTTTTAAAATTAATTTAATATAATTTCCTAAAATAGATTTAGTTTCCCAAAAAATTTTTGTATTTCAAGTCAGAAATCTAACTTTCCTTTGTATGCGTACATACTATTTTTTATGGATAGTGGTTTTCTTTATTAATCTTGTCGATGGTGCGATATTATTAAGTTTAGCTATATATCTAATTTTTAAGTTTTCAAGTAGCAGTAAGACTTGGTGAATTCAACCAAAAAGCTTGTAACTTATTGGGAGATGCTGTTTAAAACGTTCTTCCTTATTAAGATTCAAATTCTTAAAGAAAAAAAACTTGGTGAATTCATAATCGATGATAAGAATAGTCAAAGGACCACAAAATTGATATGTGATTTTATGGAATTTGAGAGCGTTTATAGATCTAGTGATGACATTTTCATCTTACATGAAATGGTATCAAGCTTGACATTGCCACATGCATATTCTTTCATTCAATTCTAATTACTTTCATGGTTTCATCGCTTGTGAACCTTTTTTTAGTGAAAAAATCTATTAAAAATATCACGAAGAGGATAAAAACTAAGATACAAAGCCAATAAGAGAATTTAATACGTAATATTGTAACACCTAACTTATGAAATTAACTCATTAGCCAGCCCATTAGTCTTAAGCCTAAATCCCATTATAAGAAAGAAGATTCCATAATTCTTTTGAAAGCAAATTTTGTTGTTGCCCTTTTCTCATTTCGTGCAACTCCTCCTTTGGTTTTTTTTTTGGCTACCTCATACTTTATTCCTTCTCTTTTTTTTCGATGGATTTAAAATCATCTTTACTCAAAATTTTTCATTTCCACTCTTTCTTCTCTACACTGTTTTCTTTGAAGGTTGTTAGTTCAGCTACTTTCTAGTGTTGTAGTCGCATACGATTAAAGTGGTTGAACTTGAAATTTCGGAGAGAGTTAGAGAGGGGAAGAGCTACAATTACCAAAACTCATCCCCTCAGAAAATTCGGTGACTTGAGTTATTTCCTTATAATTTTTTATTTGTGTGATTCTAAAGCTGGAATGGGAAGTGAATCAAGTGTTTTTAATGTAGAGAACATAGGATTAGTTTGGTGGTGAAGGTTGGAAAAATGTGGAATCCATTACTAGTGGTGAGTTCTTTATTAAAGATTTTGATGCTTGGTTTAGATGGTTTTGTTTGATTGCTTGAATAAATGTGTTGTATAAATTTAGGGTTTTTTTGGGATTTTGAAAGATTGTAAGGGTAATTATATAAATTAGCAAATCAAGGACAGTTTGGGGATTTTTAAGATGTTTGGAGGACAGTTTAGAGACGAGGGATTTTAAGGTTAATTATGGAATGTTTTGGGAAGTTCAGGAGTATTTTAGGAAAAAACTTATTAGGGGCAATTTTGAGATTTTAGATTTTGTTAAGGGGGCAATTTAGGAAGTAAAGGTGTTAAAGGGATTTTAGAGATTTGTCAAAATTTGGGGGATGTTTTAGTAAATTGGTTTATTAAGTTAATTTTGGGCTAGTGGCTTTAATTAGGTTTTTGAGCTTATATTTTAATTTGGACCTAATTGGTATTAATGTGTTTAGAAGTCATGTGGATTAGTAATTAAGCATTGGGTTTCATTTGAGAAATTTAGATTTCAAGAGACCAAGTAAGAATTTTTAATTTGTACCATTACAATATTATAGTTATGTGAAAAGTATATAATTTAATTGATTATATGAAAGGTGTGGAATTTGAAAATTCTTCTAAATAATTCTTTGTATAATTAAAATGGTAATTTTTTCATAATAGCATATTTATCTTGGAAATATCTAATTGCATCAATTGTTATATTAAATGCGCTTGTATGTAAGATATTGATAGCATGTAATAGGATTATTTGAATGATGAAAATTTTCGTAATTATTACCTAATTAAATAAATTATTATATGATACAGTATTTTTTTAAGGTATGAACTTGGACAAATGTTGATAAAGGATAGCCAGTTTGCGATGTGATTTTTTGATTAATTATTTGATCAAATATTTTCCTTTGCTTATGAATTGATGGTTTATACTAAAACTTGTCAAATTAGTTGAGAAATTATAAGTTATGATAATTGATTAGACTGATTATTACTGTTTTGAGAAATTTATTGCAAATTTTTGTATCATGAGCATCTTCACTTTTAAACTAGAAAAACTGATCAGTAAGAGAGGGAATTGATTATTGATTAGCGATAAAATTTCGACTAAATCAAAATGAGAATCATATTGATTAACATATTGAGATTCAAAAATAAAGAGATAGTTTACCTAGGTCAAGTATATTTGGTAGTCCTAGATTGATATGTATTATGATATGTGATTAAGATTGAGATGATATGATATTGATGCGGGTTAGACTTATATGTGGAGCGGTGCCAAGATACCCTGAATCTCGGAGATGTCACACCTAAGGTTAGGTACCAAAGTGGTAGCAAAGGATTCTGAGTTTTGGGAAAACCTTGTGTCATAGCTAGACATTGGAGTGATGTCGGAGTATCAAATGTGATATGATTAAAAGATACATTATGCCGATATATAGATACATATGCGCGTACGATATTTAATTTATCCATACAGAGATTAAGATTATGACATGATGATTGAGTCGACGGATTATTAGATGTAGCCTACTAAATTAAGCATGGACCTTAATAAAGCGAACAATAAAAATTTATTTAAACTGATAAATTAGAATAACATTTGTGGATTTTATGATTGAATCTCATGGAATTGTATTTGTTTTGTTAATATAATTGTTATAAAATATTGATATATATATATATATATGCATGATATTCTTCAATAATTATTGTAAATTATCTATATGTTTGAGATGTGTTTTAAGATTACAATTATGAAGTTCTTATTGAGTTGACATTTTACTTCTTGTCCGTAGATATTTTCAAGAGATAAATTTGATTCGATAATCCTTAATTTGTAGTTTAAATTTCTTATGTCAGAGGTGAGTTAACTGTTATAACGATTTGTAAATTTTGATATTTTCTTGTGGAAATTTTATTAATACTCTTGTATATAAAATTTTTGAAGTGTTACAAATATTGTTCGAGTATCTATGTATATTAAGAAAAGTTGCATTCAGCAGGCAAGAGTACTTGTGAGAGCCTACAAAGTCTCATAATGTATGTGGTATGAAGTGTTTTTTTTCTTTTTTTTTTTTTTTGTGGTAAAGATGTGGTACGAAGTGTTGCTAGTTAGAGAAACAACTAAATTCAGGCAATCACTTTCTAAAACAATAATGCTAAAAGGTTTTTTTTTTTTAAATTAATGTTAAAAGGAAGTTGACCCGTAACTAATAAACCCTTCTTAATTTTAAAAGCTTCTTCAAATATTGAAGCTCGACGAATATGAATAATTAGGGAGGCTACTACAAAGAGTTTGCCTCTCCAGTCCTGGACGAAGAAGTTATATACCACCGTGCGAATGAAGGGATTTCACGTCCCGTCAATTTTAATTCTCAAAGATCCCTTCCGTAAGATTGGTTTTTCGGGAAGTGTCATTGTATGAGTCCTATCCTTTTAGCAGATAGAGAACACACCAACCTATTGAGTTTTGAGTTGCAGATCAAAGAATCATCCACTACACAGTTACAATTGTACATAATAACCAGCATATAATAATGAATAAATTGAAGTCTTATGAAGAAAAACAACTAAAAAAGGATAAAAATACATCACCAAGGGAGTCACGGATTGAAGTTGGTAATAATATCAAGAGGGACAAAAATCCAGTAACTTTTGAGTAAGAGCATTCTTTAAGAACATGAAAGATAGTCTTCTCTTGTCCCAACATAAAGGGTTGATTGTCTCCCAAATTTATAGCCTTCTCCATCAATTAATGTTTGAATCTTTGATAGGGAGGGCATCCTTTAGAGCTCTCCACAGAAAAAAATCTTATTTTAAAGGAAGCTTACAATGCCGAACATGCTTTCAATCCTTGGACATTATAATTCATCCTCTAAAGATTTATGAGGCAACATTATGAGTACCTTTAACGTCGATGAAGCTCGTATGAGATGTGCCTAGAGTATAGAAATTCAAGCAGAACTGAACCTGTATTTTCTAGAAACTAAACGATAACTTACAACAACACTGTTACTCCCTATTTTAAACACGTTGTGTGTCTAGTTGAACTCAGAATATAAGTGGTACCCTTAAACAAAGCCCAACCCACACACCGTCATTTTACGCCCATTCGAGGAGAAAATAACAACGGTTATAATGGTACTGTTATTCCCCAATCTTGCCATCGTTTTATTTCACTTATATGTTTTATGTTTGTTTTGATTATAAAAGTCATTTTGATCTTTAATTTTAAAATTAAGGTTTGACATATTTAAAATATTCATCTTTGTTATTCAGAAACATTATTTTAATTTAATTAAAAATTGAGTTTCTTGGTTTTTTCTTTAAATCTTAAATTAGATTGGTGTGTTTTCTATTCTTATATTAGAGTAGATTGCTTCTGCACTGTGTCAACCTTAGTTAAAAAAAAAATTATAAGAGAATTTGATAAGTAAGGACCATTTATTATATGCATCCAAGCCAATATATCATTAACTATATGATCATAAATGTGGAAGCTTGGAATGGTTTCTAACCATAGGTGAAAATTTTTCCAAAATGAGATCTCTTTTCTAGTTCATAGAGCTTCTCCTAGATAACATATCAGTAGTGGCACCTTTGTTACAGGGTTTAATCGGGGATGTAACTATGAAAACCTTCAATGGAGGAGTGTCAACTATCTCTCTAAATTCTAATGTGAAGAGCATTCCAAGTCTTCGTAAATAGTCTTCCCAAAACACTCATAGAGAATTATAAATATTAGGCAAATGAATGAATCATTTCTTTAAGAAGTATTGAGAACAAGCCACCATCAAGAAAATATTTCTCTTGGAGAATTCTAGAATATTAAGAGCTAGGACTAAAAAGTGAGTATCACGCTTATTTGGCAAGCATTGCTATATTGAGGGAATTGAAATTTCTAAAACTCAAGATCTTATAAAATTTCGAGAGATAACATTAATTTCAGTTGATTCTAAGAGTTTCTTTATTTTGTCTCACCAAAATTTACTGAAAAAATCATTTAATTAGAGACACAAAGTTTTAGATAGTAAGAAGATAATTATGGCATAAGAGGGAATAGCACTTGGACACACTTAAATAATAGTGTTAAAATCATTCAAAGTTTTTGTAATTGATAAATTGTCAATTAAGTTTTTATAATTTCAAAATTATTAAATAGATTCTTAAAATTTCAAATTACTTTCACTCATTAGTTTTCTGTTATTTTTATCTTACGTGAATTAATGAAATACTAATTAGACATGTCCACGTAGCATATGTTAGACAAATAACACTGCCACGTTAACACTATATTAGTCCTTGTTAGACAAAAATAATTGAGGACTAATAGCTGAAAATAATTAAAACTTTAGAAATTTATTTGATATTTTATCAAAGTATAAGGACCTAATTGATAATTTATTAAATTACATGGATTCTGGATGATTTTAACTTAATTGATGGATGATTTAACAATTAGAATAGAAATTTTAATAATTAAAAGATTATGTCCTTTAAATATAGTTCCTCTTTTAAAAAAGGATAAGGTTTTTTAATTAAATTGTGAAAAATCAAATAAATTACAAAAAAAAACATTTTATTTTTATAAGTTCAATATCTATGATATACATATATGTGAGGGGTATTTATTGTGTAAAGAATATGGCAATAACTACTTTGAGTTGATAAAATTTTTGTAGAATTAATAATAATTTGATTTAGACATGTTTTTATATAATTTAAAGTTAAAAATATTTTTATATTCAATTCCAATTGAATATAAATAAAATACATTAGAACTTAATCAAATTTAGAATTTCATTCGAAATAATAAGAGACATTTGTAAAACCTGGTACATAAATGCTTTTGACTCCCTCCAAAACTCTATAAAATGTTAAGAAAAACTTTTATAAAAGGAGTGAAAAGTATTTTTAGGTGAAAAATTGATTCAATTATGATTGAAATCAATTTAATTTTTAATTTTTAAAATATAATCTGAATCTTAAATTTAAGTTTATTTAAACCTAATTTAAATTATTAATTTTAAATCAAATTTAATCAAAACTAAATTAATTAATTATTATATGTAATTGAAAAGGATTAATAAACCTTCTTATTTTATTCACATAATGGGGTTTCTTATTATATCAAAGAGAAGGCTTATTCAAATTGTAAGTAGTGTAGAATTATTAACTAACATTATAGAAAAAATAGATTTTTAATTAAAATTATTCATAACTATAAGTTAAAATTATCTATGATTTATATAGTTTAGTAAACTATTAATTAGATATCTGTATTTTTAAAACTATCATATAAGTTCAAAAAGTTTTAAATTATTTTCACCTATTAATTTTTAATTATTTTTATCTTACATAAACTAACAAAATGTCAATATGGCAGTGTTATGTGTCTTAAATATGCCACATGGACATGCCTAATTGGTATTTCATTAGATCATATGGGATAAAAATAATAAAAAACTAATAGGTGAAAGTAATTTAAAATTTTAAATCCTATTTCATAGTTTATTACGGGAACTTTATATAATTTTAATGCGAAATAATATTTCTCTTCCAATAGAAGAAAACTAATTATTTTTCCAAATTCTTAATTTCTTTGTGACCTATTTCTTATAAAAAAAAATCCTTTAAACTAACCAATAAAGACCGAGTGTCTCACATGTTTTAACTATGAAAAAGGGTTTTCGTAATGTTGATGGACTGGAAAGGGCTAACAGCCTTGTGAACTTGAAATTATAGTTACTTAAATCATGTCCCAAACAAGGGGGTTTTAGTGATGCCCTTTTTTCCTTTTTTCCTTTTTTGTGGATAATGATGATGATTTCTCTCCTGCTCCTATGCTTGGTTTATGTACACAAGGGATACCCTAGGTTATTTTTGCTATAGCATTAGTAAGTAGTTGAATCTTAACATGGTCGAGAGACGTGGCAACACAAGATGGTAGTTCAGGGTTTGGCGCTAACTATGAAAAGTACCTACGCTTGTGATAACTGACATCTGAGTCATGTTAGTATATCGACATTGGGTTCCAACCTCTTGCAAATAGCTTGATTTTTATTGGTAAAGGGATAAACCACGTCTGATCCACAGGTGAAAATCTAGCTAAACAGTTGTGATGAATTTTAATCAATTAATTCCGTTTTCATAAAGGAGGTTGATTAATAGAAGATATAAAGAAAATGTATCTTTTTTTATATTTCAAATGTACAAGAGTGGCTCTATTTGTAGAGCTGTGAATACAAGAAGAAAAAGGAAATAATCAAGGGAATAATTACAATTAATTGTCTATATATTCTATAAAATATTTTGTCATTATTATGTAATTACTATAGTTGACTAACACCCCACCCTCAAACTCAAAATGGTGAGAAGGAAACTAGCTTAAGTTTGCCAATCAGTTCATTAAACTGATCGGCAATTAGGCTTTTATGAATATATCAGCTGTTTGATAAAAGGATGAAACGGGAACAAGTAAGACTGTCCCTTATTGAAGATGATGACGAACAAAGTGACAATTGTTCTCAATATGTTTCATTCACTCATGAAATACATTATTATGAGACAATTTAAATGGCACTCCGATTATCACATTAAATCGTTGTAGCTGATGGATGTTGAACTCCTATATCTGGTAATAGCTATCGTAACCATAAGAGTTCAGAATTAGTATCAGCAAGAGCTTGATATTCAACTTCAGTACTAAAATGAGCTATGATTGTTTGTTTCTTACTTCTATATGAGATAAGAAAATCACTCAAAAAGAAACAAAAACTAGTTATGGAGCATCGATCAGTTAAGTCTCCCGCCTAATGAGCATCAAATTATGCATGAAGTTCCAAAGATGATGATGAAGAGATATGGATGCCACGAAATAATGTACCTAGAATGTAACATAAAATATGAAGCGTTGTAGTATAATGAGTAGTTCGAGGAGCTGTCATAAACTGACTCACGATATGAACTGCATGGGCTATGTCAAGACGAGTAACAATAAGATATACTAAGCTTCCCACTAATTGTTGATACAAAGTAGGATCATCTAATGGTTTGTCATCTGTTGGTGTGAGATGAACATCACTTTCAAAGGGAGTGGAAACAATTTTGCTATCACTTATACCTCCACGAGATAAAAGATCAATATCATACTTTGTTTGAGAGAGATAATACCCCGAATCATCATAATGGACTTCTAATCCAAGGAAATAGGCTAAAAGTCCAAGGTCTTTCATCTCAAAATGTTGGCTAAGGTATTGTTTTAATTCTGTAATACCACTAAGATTATCACCCGTAATGATCATATCATCAACATAGAGTAATAGTAACACATAACCCCGATATGTGTGTCGAATAAAAAAGGCATTATCATATGGACTAGAGGTGAAGCTAAGTTGTTGAACAGTAGAGCTAAATTTGGCAAACCATGCTTGAGGGGTTTGTTTGAGCCAGTAAAGTGCTTTTTTACGAAAATAAACAGTGTCTGGAGGATGATCATAACCCGGAGGTGGCTGTATATACACTTCTTCAGAAAGATCACCATTGATGAAGGCATTTTTAACATCTATTTGATACGATTGCCATTTCTTAATGGCAGCAACAACTATAAGGCTACAAATAGAAGTGAGATGGGCCACAGGAGTAAAAGTATCCTCATAGTCAATACCATATTCCTAAGTAAATCCTTTAGCAACAAGTCGAGCTTTATAACTTTCTACAGTACCATCTGCCTTACTCCTAACCTTGTATACCCATTTACAGCCCACTAGAGTCTTACCTTGGGGAAGTGGGACTAAATCCCAAGTCTGAGTTTTCTATAAGGCTTGTAATTCATCTTTCATAGCTTGCTTCAATAAGGGATTAACACTAGCTTCTTTATATATCTTGGATTCATAAAAGGAAGAGATGGTTGAGTTAACAGAATGATGTTTAAGATGAGGGAGACTTACAACATAAGGTTCTATATGAGAGGGGAGTCTAGTGGCTCGGACAAGTTGTAATAACTGTGATGGTTCAGGTGGGCTTGGATCGGTTGACGAGGCTGGATCCTTCGATGGGACAGGTGGTCTTGGTTCTTCAAGACCTGAACTTAGAGGAGACTCAGATAAAAGAGGTAAATCGATATAGTCAGGAAATAAGTTAACTGTGGGATAAGTAAAGAAGGCAGTGGAGGATGAGACATAAAAGGAAGACAAGAATGAAAACATTTTATATTCCTAAAAGATGGCATGTCTAGATATTCAGAGACATTGAGAGATAGGATCCCAACATATGTAACCTTTATGTTCAATGCCATACCCTAGAAAACAACATAAATGAGCTCGAAGTTCCAATTTAGAACGTTCATGTGGTTGTAAAAATACAAAACAGGCAAAACCAAAACTATAAGAAGGTTATATTTAGGAGTACAACCAAAAAGACGTTCATAAAGGAGTTGATTATTTATGATAGAGGAGGGAACACGATTGATAGTGTAAAAAGATGTAAGAGTTGCTTATCCCCAAAAACGCTCAGGATAAATAGAAGAAATAAGTAAGGCCCTAATAGTGTTAAAAATGTGCCTATTTTTTATCTCAGCTATCCTATTTTATTGGGATGTACTTGGACAAGATCGATGAAGTATTGTGCCATATTGTGATAAAAGAGAAAGAAATGAACTATCTTTATATTCCATGGCATTATCAGTTATGAAGACTTTGATTGTTTTAAAGAACCGAGTTTTGATCATTTGGGAAACTGAGTATAAATAACTTACAGGTTAGATTTTTTTTGCATTAAGTATATTCAGGTATATCGAGAAAAATCATCAACAAATATAACAAAAAATTTTGAACCACCCATAGTAAGAATAGAAGAAGGGCCCCAAATATCCGAGTGAATTAAATCAAAAGGTGCAGAAGATTCAGAGTTGCTATGATCAAAAGGTAAAGCATGATATTTAGCCAATTAACAAGATAAACAATCAATTTGTTCTTGTTTAACAGAACATAACAAGCCACTAGAAATTAGGGAATTCAAACGCTAAAAGGAAACATGACCAAGATAAGAGTGCCAAGTTTCAGAATTAATTGTGGCACTATAATTAAAGTAACTTGAAGGTAAACGAAGTGATGTAAGTGCAACTAATCATCCCTCTTTAAGCCTTTTCCCAAGGATCTGTCCCGTCTTTAGATCCTGCACATGACAACCATGATTTGAAAATGAACATTAAGGCCAAGATCATATAGTTGGCTAACAGATATTAGATTGAGTGACAACTTAGGAACTAAAAAGATATTTGGTAATGTAAGATTAGGTGTAGACACAGTACTAACATGACTAACAAACATAGGAGAATTATCAGCAGTATGTATAGTGGTTGCATGAAGAATTGGCTATTTATTTTTGTACAAAGAAGAATAAAGCTTATATGATTACAACAAGCAGAATCAAGATACCAAGAAGAGTTAATACCTAAGGTGACAGATAAGGCTAAGTTTTTAGAATTACCAGATTGAGAGGAAAGAAGTACCTATTTGAGGGTATTGATGTCTAATTGGTCTAGAAGAGTAGCAAGATCAAACTCAGAAGACTTAATGGAATCTATAATGGAATCCGTAGTGGCTGCAGTATAAGTTTTGTACTGTTGTTGACCAAATTTTTTTTTATCCTTTTTCGGTAGTCTAATTGGACATTCAGATATCCAATGTCCAGGTTTCTTACAGTACTTACAATTACCTTTCCTTTGAGAGTGGGAGCTTGTTGATCTTATAGTAGCCAAGACAGTGTTAGATAAATGATGAGATTTAAGTGTGGCTAACTTGGTCTCTTCAGATATAAGTTCAACAATAACGGTCTCCATTTTTGGAAATGGGTCTTGATATAAGAGAGATCCACACACTGGCTCAAATTCATAACAAAGTGACATTAAAAGTTTCGTTACATTCATACAATCTTGTTGTTGAGCATATAACTCAGCATCTCTTGGATCATGCCATTGTGGTTCAGAGGTGGCAAGTTGATCCCAAGTAGCTTGTAATTGGGAAAGAAAATCGAATACAAATTGGATAGGTTTTTATTTTAAATGTTGCAGTTTCCCGAATAATTGGAATTGGTGAGCAACATCCAATGTAGAATAACGCTTGGCTAGCATATCCTATACTTCTTTTGTAGTATCAAACCGCAAAGTGTCGCTTAATCGATGGCTCACATGTGTTACGAAACTAGGTGAGAATTTGATGATTTTTGCAATCCCATTCTTCTAGTCGTTCTTAGAAGTCCTCATGATTTTCTCCTTGTCTCTTTATAGGTTCAATAAAATCACCCGTAACATAACGCCATAGTTTGCAACCTTGCAAAAAACTAGGCATTTCTTGAGCCCGCAACACATAATTAGTCCCATCGAATAAAATAGTAATAGGTTTGGTAATATTGTATTTGTCCATAATCGTGAAGAATATATAAACAAATGCAAAGAAATATTGACTAATAATTGAAAAGAAGCTAGCAAAAAATAAAACACAATCTAAGTGGACAAAGAGTGCAAGAAATTAAAGCTTAAGGGAGCCAAATGGAAACTAAGTGGCAGAATGATGCAAAAACGATAATCACAGATCTAGAGCAAAAATAGTAACCCAGCATAAACAGTAACTAGACAGAATAGAAGCTGAGTGCAGACAGATGCAAAATAGCAACTAGGTATAATATAGTTGAATGGAAGACGGATGCAAAACGATAGTCCCTGATCTTTAGATGTTCAAAGCACTTGCCTCTAGATTGCAACCACACTACAACGATGTGTCCTGGAGTTGGTGGTGATGTAAGAGTGATGCAATATGCAAATCACTTGTCCCTGACTTTGTCTCCCTTAGGTTTAATGGCAAGGTTCTAATCATGTGTCTCTAGGTATGGTGGTGATGCAAGAATCAAACAAGGATGATGTCAAATTCAAAGTAAAGGAACAATATTAGGCTCTGATACCATGATAAAAGAAACAGAGAAAGTGTATCTTTTCTGTATGTTTCAAATGTACAAAAGGGCTATATTTTTAGAGCTGAGAATATAAGAAGAAAAAGGAAATAATCAAGGATATAATTACAATTAATTGTCCAGATATTCTACAAATTATTTTGTCATTGTTATGTAATTACTATAGTTGACTAACACATTGAGTTCCTGATGAAAGTGGAGACACCAACTCAAATTTATTCTGACTTCGCTCCAACCCAACCAACCTGAGATCTGATACAAAATTTTGTGAAATTCATTTGCAATTCTAAATTTTTGTGTTTGGAACACAAAAAATTGTTGTTTTCAATTATGAGATTTGAATTCCATAGAATTCAACAT
>JAOXYD010213557.1:0-19941 GCA_028565735.1 Pinacopodium congolense
GCCTTGCAATCTCTCAATCTACAAAACCTTTCCTAAATACTCCACTACATGTGAAGCAATCCTGTAGGTAATTAATAAAATAGTTAAGATCTCTATTCAACCACTTATTAACCTATTAATTGTAGGTCCATTAAGTTACCAACTCTCGTTGCGCACCCCAACTCCAATAAATCAAAATAATCTCTCGACTTAAAGTGATTATAAGCTTAACAATCAACACAAACGACTTTGCATTAAGTCAATAAGAATAAAACTGGAGAAATAATTCAAGAACAATCCCTAAAATATATTTAGTTATCCATAATCATATTCATATTCATATTCAACATCAAAAGGAAGGCAAATCAGAAGAGAAAATTAATGATGTATGCTGACGCCTTCATTTTAGGAAAATCAAGATAGCACTTGTTCCATATTGAGTCTCCTCTATAAAATTGAGTTCTCGACGTTTCTTCTATCCATAAAAATCTTATTTTCTCTCTTGTATGTCTCTTAGGGTAAGAATGGTTGATGCTAGGTTCATTCTCATGATCTTGTTGACTTGAACTTTTATATGTAGGCTCTTCACATGTTGTTTTAGCTTTTAGTAAAATTTCATTTCAATCCAAGATCTATTAGGGAATATAAGGCATCACCGAATGTGCAATATGAAAACTGATGTTGATTTCGGGTCTCATTTGTAACCTATAATTCCAAGCATCAAAGTGCATCATTCAATTTCTCAAATAAGTTAATATTTTTCCCTCAAACACTAAACAATACCAAACAAAAAAATCAAACACCTAAAAGATAATGAAAAGGGATGTATAAGTTCATACTAACTAAGTTTAAAAAACATGAACAATACTTAAAACACCTAAAAATAACTTAAAAACATAGTACGAAATCACACTTATCACCTACACCCTTACAGAGACCATCTTGGGAGAAAGGTGATGTTCAGAAAGGAGAGAGGACATTAGAGTTTGATGATGAAGTAGTTCGATTCCACTCCCCTGAAGCTTTGAAACATCGTTCTGATTGGGAGCCTACTTCAAGGGAAGTTGCTCCAAGTTCCTTACGGTGATTGAGCATACTTCCTGTGGGGCTCAAACATCCATTTGAAAATGGATAGTACAGATATGCCAAAGATCAAGCTGATGACCTTAAATTAGCATGTTTTTTTTATTTTTTTATTTTTGTGTTTAGTGTAATTTTGCTTTGATTGGTTTTATAGTTGTTTTGTTTTTGAGTTGTTTTGATCCTTAACTTGTTTTCCTTATGTGACTTGATGATTGTGAGAAGCTTGAAGGTTTGTTGTGCATCGTAGCTTAATAAAGAACTAACGGAAGTTAGGAAAAATATTTTGTTTACCAAACGAAGAGCAGAAGAAGATTTCCTACACCTTGGATTAACAGACACCATCATAAGCCATTCTAACCCTTAATCTTTTTGTGTTTTGTGTTTTTTTGTGTGTTTGTTGAGTTTTGTTGTTCTACTTTTTACATTGAGGACAATGCATTGTTGAAGTGTGGGGAAGTAGGTAGTTGTTGCATGTGTTGCATTTGTGATTGCATTTTGCATTGTGTCGTTTAGGATGAATGTTTTAGGCATATTAGGGTGTTGTTTTATGTTGTTTTGTGTAAGTAATGGATCCACACTTGAATCATTCTGGTTTATGTTGCCATGAGATTCTATCATGCAAGTTGGAATGAGATTGACTGCATGTTTGACATCAGATTAGGCTACTTAAGTAGATAGTGAACCATGTTGAATGATAAAACGTAGTTGGTTGCATAAGCTTACACAAAACATGATACTTGAGCAATGAGGTAGTGTAGAGATGCATAATGAATTTTAATTTGAGGCAATGTGAGGATTGAGCCTATATGACTCCATTTATAATAATTTCATTTCTTTGCATGTGTGGTGCTTCCTTAGGTTATTACGTTTAGAACTTGCTTTGAATCCGTTTGAGTCTACTAGATGCATGCTTAATAGAGATGATTAAGGCCTTTTTTGTGAAAACCTTTGGCTTAAATGACATACCTTTTATTATCCCTTACTAGCCCCATTGAGCCTTAACCTCTTTTCTTGAAAACACCTTATATCTAAAACACAAAACCCCATTAACCTAACCATTCACATGCTTAGTAGAGTATTAAATGATGCATTTGTTGGGATTTTGAGCTATATTTTTTTTTACTTTGAGATGAGTTTAGCGATATTGCTACTCTTTGAGCACATTTTATGTAGCAACTGTTTTTTTATTGCTTCTTTATTATTTTTCCAAAAAAAAAATTAAAAAAAGGAAGAAAGAAAAAAGAAAAAAGAAAAAAAGAAAAAAAGAAAAAAAAAAGGAACAACAGGTAGTAGCATCAATAAGTTCAGAGTAGTAGTATTATTCATTTGTATATCTCATAAGCTTATATTTGTCATCCATTTGTGCATTTGATGCCTTATGAATGCTTGTGATGAACCCTTTAGCCCCTTTTGACCACCTTAACCTTAACCCCAGTACAACCATGAACAAAGTCCTTTTGATCTGTTTTTAACATGTAATCATTGTAGAGAAGAATTGGTATATTAGTAAGCCTATGATAGTATAGTTTCCTATAGGAAGCTTGAGCAAAACATGAACCATCATACACTTAAGGGAAATGAATGAAACCGTAAGGAAGATTCATTTTGCATTTATACTTATCTTTGAGCAATGGTTTCATAACTTGAGTTTGCTTATTCACATTAATGAAAAGTAGTCATGATATATGTATTAGCTTGATACTTGAGTTGGGTAAATTTTGTGGAATTGCATGCTTTGATCTTTGTGACAATGAAGTGATGGAATTGATTGGTTGTATTTGATTTTTGCGTGAGGACAAGCAAAGGTTTTAATGTGGGGAAGTTGATAATTGTGTTTTAGTATATGTTTTTCTAAGGGTTTTGAATATGTTTCTTGCATAACAAGTTGTTATTATTGTGTTTTAAGATTTATTTTGTGTGTTTTTATTTAGTATAATTTTAATTATTGTTTTGTTTGTATTTCGTATTAATTTGGAGTAAGTTTTGTTTATTTCAGTGTTTTTATTTTTGTTTTGTATTTTATTATTTGATTATTAATATTCGGTTAGAATTAAAGTTATTGGTGTATTTATTTATTGTGTATGGTAAATTAAATTTTAAAATTAAAGTTGAAAACAAAAAATTAAAAAGAAAAAGCAGCAGAGTCCAAGCCTGGGAGGAGGGCCCAGCATACCCGCCTAGTTGGCCTAAACACGAACACCAAAATTGAAGAGTTTATCAAGTTCTATATTTTTATTTTTATTTCATATTTATTTTTAATTTTGCTTTTATTTTATTATGTTTTCCATTTTCAAGAATATAGACTTCTTTAATCTTATTATTATTGTTATGTGTAGCTAAAATATTTTTTAGGATTTATTGTTTGAATTATTTGGGACCCTTTGGTTATTAATTTAATTTTAGAAATTTTTGTGTTCTTTATTGTGCGTAAACCCTACAATAAATAGAGAGCGTGAATTGGGTAATTTGTGAATGAGAATTAACATTTAATAGACCTATAGACAACAAGGTATTGCTTTATTAGGAAGAGATTTCGATAAATTAATATACTGCTTATAGGATGGCTTCATGTCTAGTTAAATATCTAGAAAGGCTTTGCATGTCGAGAGATCCCAAAGTTAATCCTAAATTTATTTAGCTAATGATATTTAGTTGCATTTTGAGAGAGGGTAGCTAAAATATTAGGAAATCTTGGGCTAAATATAAATTAGATTAATTAACCAAACGGAAACAAATAAGGATAACGACAACTCATATGCCTAAATCTTGATTTTCTCTGAATTTTTAGTTTGTTGTGTTGTGATTGGTTGTGTTGCTTGCCGTTGCTTCCCAATTTGGTTTGCGTCTGATTTTTTGTTTTTTTATTTAATTTGATTAAATCAAATTTTTTGAACAAAGTGTAAGCCAAATTGATAGGGTGTCTAGATACAATCCTCGTAGCATCGATATCCTTTCTTTATTAGAAGTACGACCCGTATACTTGTGGTTTTGAGCATAAAATTGTTAGTTTGGTTTTACAATTAATCACTCAACACTTGGTTGGAGTCTAGATTCAAGTTAAGAGTTCAAGAAACATCCAGAAGTCTTTCTAGGATTTTTTGTAACATTTAAACTTTATATTTAAGCTCTTAATTTCAAATATACCAAAGTATGTTGTATAAATTTCATATCTTGAATGCTTTGATGCAAATGTGTGGCTTATCCTTTTTGCTGTAATGGATTGATGTTTTCATGATTTCAAAGAGTTTTAAGGAATGTTAAAATGTTTGTATTTTGCTTCTTGAAGGTCTGAATGAACCAATTTTAATCTGGCCACTTAAGATTAGTGTTTAAGATAGTTTAAGCATGAGAAATCATCTTAAATTATTAGAAAAGTCAATAAGCAACATAAATTAATCCTTACATGACCAAACCTAGATTTTTTGTGAAAGTCAGAGTCTGAGATTAATTTCCAAAACTCACCTTCTTGAACTTAAAGCCCATTTACATTATTTTAAAGCATAACCAATCTTTAGACAAGATTAAATGGAGAAAAAGCAAAGCCTTAACCATATCTTTGTTTTGATTTTGTGAAGGACATTAATCATAATTTAAATGTGTTTTAAAGCTTAATTAAATCATCAATCATCTAATCCTTAGCTAATTTACACATTTGGTAATTTTTAGAATTTTTCATAAGCAATTAAAAATTATTTTTTAAAGTGATTCAGCAAGTTAGTCTAATTAAAGGAATTTTCACATTTTTTCTCAAATGGTCTATATTTTTCCTAAATAATTGTAAAATGATCATCCTAGTAATTAAACAACATTTTTCCCGTGGGATCGACATTCGGAGTCTAAAATTTACTCCATTATATCACTTTAACGATAGGTGCACTTGCCTTATTTCCGTTGGTTTTCAAAGTAAAATCATCTTAAAATCATCCTAAGTTTTGAAGTCACCTAACCAACACAACAACAAACCATTCCATTAAATATCTGGCAGGCATATTGAAGAATATACTTAATAAGGTTCATAATTTCTTTATTTTTATTGATTTTGTTGTCTTAGAGATAGAGGAGGATTCGCAAATCTCCATCGCCCTTAGGAGGCCTCTCCTCGCCATAAGTAGAGCCATCATTAATGTAAAGAATGGAAAACTTTCTTTAAGTGTTGCTAATAATAAACTTGAATTTAATTTACCTATTACTACTAAATATCCTTCTTTTGGAAACTCTTGTTATAGGATTGACATGACTGACTAAGTTGTGAGAGAGGAGTTAGTGAATCATGAATTAGACAATCCATTTAAAGAATGTTTAGTGAAAGATATTTACTTGGGCATTAAATAAACATAAGAATAAAAACCATAAGGAAAAAACTACTCGGTAGTTTTGGATTCATAGATGGGAAAAATCTTCTCCTTGCTATAGGTAGATGCCATTAAGGTTTTTTTTCCTTCTTCTTTCCAAGTGCCTTTTAGCCTTTGGTAGTTCTCCGCCATCTAGATATATAAGTCAAGCTTAGATCAATTAATTCAAGATTGCTTACCTAGAAATTTCCCTCACTGCTCACTTTCTAGATATCTTTCCTTCTTTTGACTATGTGCTATTGGAGAGAGAACTACAATGGGTTAGATTGAGATGTTAACTTTTCCCATGTTCGATTAGCGATCCCTACTTGGGTCAGAGCACAAAACTCATAGATTGCCACAAGACCCATTCACAGTTCCTCAGAAATCGTAGAAGTTGCCCCAAATCCTCTATTCACTTTAGGATTGAGATTGCGATATCTGATCAAATTAGTTGCCCTCCAGTTAAAAGTTAGTTGAACTAGAGCCTTTCTATGACTTAATGGATTGATTCTAGTTGAACTAAAGGGGTGCTTAATCATTGAACCTAATGGGATAGAAAAGATGACACTACCAGGATCCAAAGAAGTCAATTTAATTCTAAATTGGGAAAAGTATCACTATATAGTAGGGGAAGGAATTGTCTTTGGATATTTAGTGTCGGGAAAAGGAAATGAAGTTGACAAGCTAAAGATCTAAGTAACAGAGAAGATGTTATTAGACATTAAAATTAAGGACGTAAGGCGTTTTCTAAGCTACATTGATGATTACTAGTGTTTTATCAAATATTTTTCAAAAATTAATAAAACTTTATCAAACTTGCTTCATAAGGATTTAAGCTTTAATTTTGAAAAAGATTGTTTGGATGCATTTTACAGGTTAAAGGAAGCAATCATATCTTCTCTGATTATGCAACCCCTAATAACATTTAAACTATACATCTTTTAGGCATGTTTTTAGGATAACTGTTTTAGGTTTGAGCCACAATTTCATGTGATTTGCTTGTATATTTGATTAATTTATGTAGAAGATGCTGCTTAATTTGTTTTTTAATAATTTATTTATATTTTGTAATACTTTAGTGGATGTTTTAATGTAGTTTTAGAGTTTGAAGAGATGCAAGATTGAACTATGGAATTAGATCATCAAGATATAGAGTCTCACATTAAATATTAAGGTCATAGCAGAAGCCATGGAGAGTATCACTCTATCCTAGGCTATGTTTTTGCAAAAATTCATGTCCTAGTTCGGCCCCACCTACTTTTAACCTAATTCTTCCTCATTTCTTATAATTTTTTTCCTTTGGAAGCCTTTAAGTAACCTTCGAGGGTGTAGACGTAAGTCCTAAGTCATCTTAACATGTTTTTGCACAAGACATCAACCCAAGGCCAAGCGCAGATTTCTTCGTAAACATCATCAAGGAATTAAAGAATCCAAGATTTACAAAGATACGCTTTTTTATTTTCCTTCTTCTTTTGAAATCTAAGTCTCTTATAAGATTTAGGTTTTTGAGAAATCCAAGATTTAGTATTTCAGTGTTTTATTAATTTAACATTGAATTTCCTAATTTTTATTATATTTATATATGGAGTTACTGACATTAGTTATTGATTGTTATGGGAACGTGAACTTAAATTCCAACCATATAATTGCATATGTCTAGATTCAAAAATCGATTGTATGCTTAGATGAATCCATAAATACTATATCTTGCATTGAGACCTAGAGATAGTGTTCATAAGATATCTAAATTAGGTGTAAACATAATCGAAACAATAGGTTCTATATAAAAGATTAATATATTCAATTGATATGTTGAGATAGAGAGAAAAGATTACCATAGGGAACCTACCTTCCAAGTAAATTTGGATAACATGTTAAATCAATGCTAAACAATAAATACTTATATATCCTAAAGGCTTTAACTACCTAGATTCTATCTTCATTGTTACTTCTTAATTCTTGTGAGATTAATGGATCTATAGCGGAAATCAAATACCTAACTAACCTACTATGTAATATGGAAAGTTAGGGTCGATTCCACAGAGAATTGGTTAAGCATTTAAATTATTCCTAATGTTATATAAAGGAAAAATAAAAGAAAAGAAAACCTTAGATGCAATGTGTTGTGTTGGTTAGGTGACTTTAAAAAGACGGGTGATTCTAAAATGATTTAGTTTGAAAACCAACAGACTTTTAAGACAAGTGCACCTCTCACAAAAGTAATAAAGTGGAGTGATATTTCAAACTCCGAGTGTCGAACTCATGGGGAAGAAAGTTACTTAATTACTAGGTTGATCAGATTAGAAATATTTAGGAAATATTTAGAGAATTTGATTAAAAATTGAAAAAATGGCTTAAAATTGGCTACTTTGGCTTAAACACTTTAAAAACGATTTTGATTACTTCTAAAAAATTCTGAAAATTGCCAAATGTGTAAATTAGCTATGGATTAGATGATTGATGATTTATTTGAGTTTTAAAATAAATTTAAAGTCTAATTAAATTCCTTCACAAAATCAAAACAAAAGCTATGATTAAGACTTTGCTTTTTCTCCATTTAATCTTGTTTAAAGTTTGGTTATGCTTTAAAATCAAGTAAATGGGCAATAATTTCAAGAAGGTTAGTTTTGGAAAATAACTTCAAGAACTCTAACTTTCACAAAAAATCTAGGTTTGGTTATGCATGGATTAATTTATGTTGCTTATTGATTTTTCAAACAATTTAAGATGATTTCTCAAGATTAAACCATCTTAAATCCTAATCTTAAGTGGCTAGCTTAAAATCGGTACTTTTAGATCTTCAATAAGCAAAATACAGACATTTAAAAATGCATATAAACTCTTTTGAACCATCAAAACATCAATACATAGCATCAGAATCGATTAGCCACACATTTGAATCAAAATAGACAAGATATGCATTTTAAACAACATACTTAGATATATCTACAAATATGAACTAAATCAAATAATTTAAAAGTTACAAAGCGTGTTTCGAACCCCTCTGTACAAGTCTTGTACTCCTTAACTTGATCTAGACAACACCACAACTCTGAATCCACAATATCTAGCAAGAAAATCAAAGAATATACAAGCATATGCACATAAGAACATAAACTTTGATTTAATCCAAAAAATAGGAGAATATAATGAACAATCTGAGTTAGAAAACCCCCTATAATGATTTAGAAACTCAGATATCTGTCTTAGCTGCAATCTCCAACAAACAGAACTTCAAAATACAATAAAAAAAGTCAAAATCTAAGTGTTTGGAGCTTAAACTCTCAAAGAGAAAAAGAAGAGAGAAGCAAGAGCTTCTCTAACTAGGTTTGATCTGAATAATTCTAACTCTCTCCGTGTTTCTAGAGTTTTCTTGGCTTCTTGCAGACAACCTAGACCTCCCACATGTGCTAGCAGACAATGGACTTAATTGGAGACACGCCAAGTTTGAAATCTGCAAGATTTGGGACTGAAATTGTTGACTATGAGTACAATGACACCCCACCGTCTTACAACGACACCCTCTCAGGGTGCCGTTATAGGTTGAGTTCTGGACACTATAACAGCCCCTGTTCTTCAGACAACGGCACCCTTTTAGGGTGCCGTTAATGGCAGAATCAAGAGATGTTCTTCAAGTTTTTGATCCAATCTTCATCATCAAGCTCCTTTTTGCAAATCGAACATAATAAGAAATTAATTAAGCAATTAAACACTGAATTAGGGGTTATAATTTCACAAATTAACCAAGAAAACCATATCAATTTGACCCCTATCACAATGGAATAAAAAAAATAAAAAGGCAATTAAGAAAACTAAAGTGAAAAACAAGCAAGCAAATAACAGAGGCAGAAATTTGGGTAGAAGATATTATCTAAATTCATGAATTATAATTGATCATCAAAAATATGAAGATTGCATTATGACTAAGATGTTATCCTATAGATATAAATAAACTTTTACGACCTAAGTTCCTCCAATTTTAGATAAGTCCTATATGATGGAAAACTTACCCTAACCCTACGACAATCTAGAACAAGCTCTTTAGATTTAGTAGTGCATCAACATTAACATACTAGGGAACAACTAACCTAAACCATAATCACACAAGATCGGACTATGTAACTTAGAGAGATGGAATTCTAGACTAATTGATTAATTTTACCTACAAAAATAGTTAACCTATTACCACTTACAGATTTCACTAATGACAATTATGAATTAAAAGCTAAATCCTAGAAATTGAACTATAAATTATACCTAAGATGGCTAATCCTATGAATTAATCCATGGAATTAAATTTTAATTTCCAATTCAATCCTAAAATAAAGCGTAAAACCACTTAAATACCTATTTAATTATCGGAATAATATCCCATTAATCCATCAAATATCTTCGAACCTACAAGAAAACGAAGCTAAAATAATAAAAATAACAAGAACCCAAACTGAAATTGAACAAAATAGAAGATGAAATGCAAAAAACATAAAGAAATTTTAGAACACAATGTTGGAAAATAAGGATGTAAGATTAAACAAAGAAAAACAAAGCTATAATAAGAATTTAACATAGCTTAAATGAAATACATAGTAAAATAAAATGAAATCAGAAAAAGATAGCAATAACACAAATAAACTGGAGTTCAACATCTAAACAACTAAATCTAAGGTCTGAATATCAGACAAGAAGAAAAGAGATGAAAATACAACCTAAGAAAACAAGAAGAAAAGGGATTATCACAAGTGGGAGAGCCAAAAGATGATGAAATCTACATCTCCTTGTGCTTATATAGATCCTCATTAGGGTTTGAGAGGTTTTAGAATTGAAAAGTTGACTTTGCCCTTAATTTGGGTAAGATTTTTTTTTTTTTTGGGTAGTTCAACAGAACTTGAATAAACCTTAACGGTGATCTAGACTTAACTGCCGTTAAGGTTACTAGAAATCATCCTAAATGCTAGTTGGTTGACAGCTTTTACCCCTTTTCACGTTTTCAACTCATGCAGCTTCAATAATCATGAAATTTTTTATGTAGGTTCATCACATAATGTTCTTTCACCCAATAATACTTCAGAATAATATAAACTCTAAAAGTTCACCTAATACATCACCAAAATCACTTGCACTAAAAATAGTTCTTTTTTTGAATTTCTCTTACTCTCCTTTTGATGCATCCTTCATGGATTGTCATATAGCCTTGAAATTTTTTGTGTAACTTCATAACATGATGCTCTAAGTCCTTACATTATTCCATACCTCTTCTAGTTCCAATTCTACTCCAAACTTGGCCTTTTCAACTTGCATTTGTGTTCAATGATCAAATTTTCATGTAAACTCAATATGAATACAAATTGGGCACTTTAAACATCAAAATAAGGATGAAATCACATTAAAACACATATGCAAATATCATATAATGCATCCAATTAGATATTGTCTTAGGGTTTATTTTAATTAATTTTTTTAACTTATTCAAATCACCATTCAATCTCCTCATGAATAAGTTAGAAAATAGAGATAGGAATTCACTCATTGTACAGTCCTCGTGAATTGACAACCTGAACTCACAACAAATTAACTACATAATGATAGGTAAATTTTCCTTATTTCATGTGTTGGTATAGTTTAGTTGAGATTTTTGGCTTTTATTTTATTTAAAACTTAGGCACACTTAGTGTGAATCAAGTTTTTAGTGTTGTTGTTAGGGATTACGTAATTAGTAGTGTTTTCTATTATTTGTTAGATTAGCCATTTTTCTTTCCTCTTTCTTTTTCTTTTTATATTTAATTGTATAGATTTATTTTTATTGATCTTGTGTCAGGAGCATTAAAGTGCAAGTAGTAGACATTTTGAAATGGAAAGGTCACCACTAGAAAGGTCTCTAATGATGAAGAAATGTCGAACTATAGTAGGAGTGATAATTGGATGAGCCATAAGATCAATAGAAATGTACTTACAACTACAATTAGACAAATCACGCTTATAACTTTTAGTGTAATGAGAATTATTTAGAGCCACTATCACCTATTTATTATCACTAGTAATCCACAGAGGAACCAAGATTGGTGTTGTATTCATCCTTAAATACATTTACATCTAATAGTAATATCAATCAAGAAACATTAGAAGCTTAAGAGGAATCAAGGTTGGTACTATATAGGGCCTTAAATGAGTTCATAGGTAATAGCCAAACTAGCTTGGAAGTTTATCATCATTAAAAATTTGAGGAGGGTAAAGATTGACATTGTACAAAGTCTTAAATGAATGTATATCAAACAGTATGGGCCAAAGAAGATTGGAAGCTAAATAAACAAATTTATTTCTAGTAGTAAGACTAATCAAGATTACATGAAAACTTCTCAACACAACTTGGAAATCCAAATGGGGAAATTGGTTGAGCTTTCTACCCAATATGAGCACATTAAATCAGCTAATATCATCAAAAAAGAACCAAGGGAAAAATAAGTTTTAAATCCAATCAAAACTGAAGAGGAGTTAAATAGTTAAGTTTAGTAGGGTCATTGAAGAATCTATAAAGGTTAAGGACATTATGGAAGAGAAGAAAGATTTTGAGGAGGATATAAAATTTTTGGAAATTACAACTGTTGAGCATCAGATAAGGTGTGTTATCGTGATTTTGTGAGAAATTTTTTAGAAGTTAATAATTGGGAGCAAAGAAGTCTACTAGAAGGTATGATAAGCTATAAGGTAGTGACATGTCTATATAGATATAAAGATCAAGTTTGGGATGATGGACCCAAAAAGAGAATTCGCATTCTTTAGCATTAAGGTCCAGATAAAATACATTAAAGAAGTGTTTATAGAGAGGCAACCCAGCCTTAATCTAATTCTTTTTGTATTATTATTTTTATTGATTATTAGAACTAATTTCATATAGAATTACATTTTGAAATGTCACTAGATTACTTTTGTATTTTGTTTTTTATTTTAAGTTTCTTTAATTTTGATATCAAATTTGGTGGCTTATTTATGTCATATATGCTTAATTTTGTTTAAGAGACATCGATTGTGGAATTGATCATAGCAGTAAAGTTATGAACTTGTTCTTGCAACAATTGTGTTTTTGAAGCTTCATATAAGTTAATCATCAATTATAGATATTTTATGCTTTTAAAAACCACTATGTATGTTAAACACCTTATAGGTGATTCTTGTGAACGAAATTTTGGTAATAATTATAGTTTCAAGTGTTCAAAGAATTGACTATGGATGGCATGTGGAATTTTTAATTAGATTGATAATATCATAGGTACTTAAAGAGTGTATATGTTTATTATGTTCTATGAACACCTAATTATCTTCTCCAATGCTTGTCATTGATGAATTTAGCATGCTGCCTATATACTTGGTGTTAGATGGTTGATGATTCCTAAATATTTCATAAACTTTGGACTTGAATAATTATCGAACATATTACATGACTTGGTGCTTTTATTATAATTATCTATTGAATGACCATGGTAGTGTGTATAAATGATTGCGTAGCTTATGGTTTATGAGTGCTGGGAATAGATATGGTTTATTCACATTTGTTTTAATGTTAATGACAGACCATGTGGATGGGGTTTATACATCTTCCTTATGATCGTCCCTCTCAAAGGATGCTTGATGGATGTGCCTATAGACGTAACTTTGTAACCACCAAGTTTGATTATTTTTGCTTTCTTTTCAATCAAATTTAGCTTATTTTATTTAATTTAATTATGGATATTTCAACATTTGCATTAGTGAGATTTAGTTTTTATGTTCTTTTAATTTTTGCCTTTGTTGTTTTATCCATTTTAATCTAATAACTTGAAAAAGCTTGTAGTATAGTGTTGTTATTGAGGTAATGGAAAAACAAGTTTTGATCATTTTCTCCAAACTCTCTATCAAATGGAATGGCATACAAGTTCCTCAACCATGCCTTCAGATTCCTTTTCAAATTTTAAGGGACTCTTGTTCTTTTTTTTCTTTTTACACTTTCTATGTTTAAGTTATTTTCCCTCAAACTATTGATAATTTGAATTAAGTGTGTGGGGAAAGATGAACTTTATAGCTACTTATATCACATAATTGAATTTTTGTAAATCTAATGGTGAATTATAAGATATTTTATCTTAGAATGATTTTATTCATTAGTGGATTGTTAGTTATTGAATTTAAATTTTGATGCTTTTGATCTAGTAAAAATTGCTCAACTATTGAATGATTTCTACCCAAATTTTTTATTTTAGTTTAAGTGAATTGCATGTGTTTTGCGCGATCTCAATGTATGATATTAATTTTCTAATGACATAACATGTGGATAGGGTTTGCTAGTTTAAGCTACATTACAAGTATACAAACCATAACTTATAGTATAACTATTCATTCCACGAGGACTGATTCTAGATACCTAATAATCTTAATTGCACTTTGATTAAGATAAACAAACTAAAGAAGATACTAACTAATGGAGATTTAGGGGTTGTTCTATCCTTATTTATCTTCCTTTTACATTATTGATTTAATTGTGTTTAATCCTAGATATACAATAGTTGATTACCTTCTCTCGAAATCTAACGAATTAATCACAATTGAAATACTTACAAACTAAATTGTATCCTTTTAGTTCCCAACACTACTCCTAAATATTAAATTAGAAGTAAATCAAAACAACACCACTCCTCTTAGTTTGACCCAACTCAAATAAATTAAAACAGTCTCTTAATTTAAAGTGATTATAAATTCAACAATTAACACAAAAAAACATTCAATAAATCAATAAGATAACATATGGATAAAAAATTAAAAAACAGTTCCTATCCATAATCATGTTTAAAAAACCACTATTCAGATTAAACATAAAAAGGAAAGTAAAAGAAAGATAAACTAAGGATGAAGATGAAACCCCTTTTTGTTGGAAACTCTGGAGAGCTTCTTTGAATCTTGATTAGTCCTCATTGATCTCAAGTCTCTTCATGTTTTTCTCTTCCTAAAACCCTCTATTTTTGTCTTGGATGTTCCCTAGGTTCAAAATGGTGGCTGCTAAGGTTTCTTCATGTCTTCGTATGTCTAAAATAACATAAAAATGGAACTAAACACTTTACTCCACATCATCACGCCAAGTTAGTTTTTCCAACTTTAATTTCTGCTTGCTATTTTTGCTATAACTTCTTTTAAAAACCTTCAAATGTCATCACATTTGATATGTAGACTCATAATATGTTTTTCTAGCTTCCTTTAAATTTCATAACATTTGGATCTTTATAATTGCATCAAATTCCTTCTGAAACTCAATTTTATCAAATTGATTTCCTCAGTTAAGGTTATTTTGATCTTTACTTTGTGCACTCTTCATAACTTATCATATAGCCTCTTCATAACTTGATTCTATAACTCCTAAACTTGGTTGCACATCTCTATAGGTCGATAAGTGTCTACTAAGTCAGTTCCACCTGAACCTACATTAAATATCAATACCAAAGTGATTGAATTCTTACCCAAGATCGAAAAACATCACATTAAAACACTTAAACATCATCAAAACAATATAATAACATTAAAAATTCTAAATCATGCAATTCACATCCTAAACATGCATACTAACACATTAAATCACTATAGAATTAAATTTTAATGCAACCCTATCGATATCCCACATTTAAACTTTTGCATGTACCCAAGCAAAACTAAAACACAAACATAAAAATCAAATCACACAATCAAACAATGATGATGCCATAAGTTGAATGCAAGAACTATTGAATGTGGCAAGGATGAAAATGTAATAATGACATAAGACTTCTAAAATTCACTTGTTCTTAAACATAACTATCTAAGATCCAAATCATTTATCTTGTGAATCCCATATCTTAAAGGTGTTTACATGGAAGATGAATCTTAAGCATGATATTAATCACACATTCTCAAACTTATGACACATGTACTCATGCATTGATGGCGTTACTGTGAGGAAGGTAGTTTATAACTAGGTAATCATTCATGCAAATGGCATGATAATTAAAGGAAGATTCATAGGTTTTATTTTCCATATTAGGACACCATTTTTTGTTACTACTTTTGAAAGATTTTCCACAATCTTTTGACTTTAATTGAGTTTGTTCATTTAAACATGGTTAGAGTGTCATTCAATCTTTTTTTATTTATATCATGACTCACAAATGGATACTAACTTTATTCTTAGCCTAGTTTTTATGAAGGCTAGCAAAATAGGAATGATGAATTGAATATGCATACCTATGTCCTTTCTTTCGAACCAATTCATTCTCATGAAGAATTACTACTGATTCCTACCTAATTAAGTCCAAGTTATTATACAATTCAATCAATAAGTGTCAAAAATGAAAGACTAGATGAAAAATGTATTAATTAAGGTGCACATTCAATTTAAAGACACTCAAGGTTTGGATTCCACAAGATAAATAATTTTTCACCCTCAATTATTCATGTTCAAAGGCAAGACTATTCCTTCAATTTCATACCATTGATGTATTCATACTAATTTCTATGATGCATGAAATAACATAAATACAACTAATTCAACTAAGTTTAAACCTACTAGTGCATGATCAAAATGATATATGTAGCAGAAAATTTCATGGAAAAATGCATGACCCCTTCCTTACACTTAATCCACACATTGTCTCAGTGTGGAGAAAAAGAAAAACACAATACAATAAATAAAAGAAACTAAAAAAGCAAATAACAATAGTAAGATCAAGGGAAAGAAAAATTATAAGGATTTTGGTGGAGTAGGCATAGGTGATGGCACTTGGAACCCTTGCTTTTCAAAGAATTTGAGAAGTTTCTTATTATGACAATGTTGTTGTCACTGATCCATCCATACTATCACTTGATTGATCTTGTCATCCTTGGAATCGAGTTGCCATTCTAAATTCTTAAGGCATTCTTCCATGGTGGATAAAATAGATTCCCACCATTCACCTTCTTTGTCAAAATCATAAGCAGAGCTGTCATCGCCTTGAGGATGGCGTGAGGAAGATGATCAAATGGTCTTATTCTGTTGCATAATAGCTCTTGTGTTGGGGTCTCAGAGTGTCAAATAATTAATCTCCACAATCTCAACATGTCGCAAGTGCAAAAGAGTGAAATACTTATCAAAATTAGGGGTTAGACTATCAAGATTAACATTATAAAATTGAGCAACAACATTGACAATATGACCCATGCCTAGATAGTTTTAATTCTTAGTTATCGCTTAATGAAAAGTATGGAAAATATGGTGTGCTGTAAACTTTACGATTTGTGTCCATACATCACAAAATAAATAGTTCTTTAATTAAACACCTATTGCATTTAGACTTATTGAAAAGTACTTGGCGCATAAATTTATGCAAAACTAGAAAGGAATGGCAAAGTATGAGAGAGTCGGATGGATTACGAACATTAAACTTATCTAATCCCGTAAGTTTCTTCCAATATGTAACATACTTAAATTCAGGGCGGTTATTATCCGTATCTGATTTTTGAAACCCAAATATAGTGTTCAATATATTAAGAGTGAGATTATATGGTTTTGATTGCCATCTAAACTAGAATTCATCCAAAGTCCTAAGATTATATTGAATAGTCATATAGGATTTTAATGCCAATTCTTCAAACAACAAATAGTCAAAATGGATGAATTTATCCCAATATACCTTTTAACCCAAATTTTCAATCTAGCCTCTTCAAGAATCCAAAATTTTAAATGCTTAGGGGAAACAATAGATTTACCCTTCAGTTGTAGGAATTTTATACATTCTTCATAACTAAAGATTGGAAAATGAGAACCAAATTTGTAAGCCATATCTTGTATTCCTTGTTTGGAAGCCACCTCTTTCCATATAAAATGTTTGTTTCCTATAACTTCTCTTCCCTTAGGTGCCATGGTGATGAGAACTATGCAAGACCTACACAAATAATCAGAAAACGGAAGCTAAGATGAAAGTAATAGTGAAAATAGGGGTAAAATGTAGAGAAGATGTGATTCTAAGATAAATGAAGTGAAAACCTTGACGATTTCTAAAAGATTTATGAAACATTAATGTCAAATTGAAGAGAAGTGGATGATTTAGGTGAAGAGTACCTAAAAATAGAGATAAAAGAGGGAATGGGGGCTGCACTTTGAGAGAGGAGGATTGAAAAAAAAAAAAGAAACAAGTTAAAGTTTAAGAAGGGAAAAAAATTAAATTGATAGTAGGATGACCAAACAACCTAGCCACTTGAGGTTGTGACTACAACATATAACTGCTGTAGACGAGCAATTAGATTGTTCGAAGTAGGTAGAGTGGTTAAAACAGTATCAATTATGGCATTCATCAATAAAATTTGGAAAGCTCATGGGGGTGTATTTGTATTTATTAGAGTAGGTGAACATACTCGTGAAGGAAATGTTCTTTATCGGGAAATGAAAGAATCTGAACTAACTAATAAAGAAAATTGTAACACCCCAAAATATACCCTAGAAATAGGATAGCATGTATAAGGTGCATCAGGAACTGAACATAACAAATAAATGTTAAACTTAAAGGTATCTAATGTAAAAGATTTGGGTAAATGGTAATCTATTCATTTTTTTATGAACATACCTTGGTAATTTGGCCATATCTTGGAATTTATATCTCCAAATTGGATAATTCTAATTGGGAATTAATCAAGAGACATAGATCTAAAACGTTAATGAAGGAACCAAATTTTTATTGGGCCTCCATGGTCTTCGAATTCTGGCTTGAAATTTCATTATGGTTATTCCCCCTATTTTTGAACAACCTGTGGTGTTTTAGGTATAATTCCCGAAATAATTAACCAAATTTCATGAAATTTATGACATTAGAAAATTAAAACATAGGGGAATGAAATCCACTAATAATAATGTAGGGAAATTAGGGAAGTAAAGTAAGAAGAAGGACTAACATGCAATTTTTCAAAAAGGGACATATGGACCAATTATATTAAAGCATATGTGGACCAATTGGATTAAGGCATGTGTGACCAATAATAATAAAGCATGGGTGTGGGTATTGAAAATTCTAGAATGGGGATATAGAGAGGGGGTTCATGACATTCGAATCTTAGATTTTCTCATATCCATTTCATCTTCTTCATCCCATCATTTTTTATGTAAGAATAGGTGGAAATCAAGGTGGTAAATCAAGCAAAGCAAAAGAGGAAAGGAAGAAAAGGCAATAGACGACCTAATTTTTCAATTTTCAGGTTTGGGACTTCACTTAGTTTATGTGGACTTGTTATGGGATTGTTATTTGTTGTTATTTTGGATAGAATTGGTTGAATATGATAAGAGAGTATTGTGAAGTGGAAATTCTGTCCAGGATTTCTTTGAGTCAGTCATGTTGTTTAAGTCCTAACGAATCCTAAAAAACCCTAAATTATGGGATTCTAGTTTCTTATAAAACCTAATCCATAGGGGTAAATACCACTAGAAGAGAATTTGATTTAATTCTTGCTTTATGACCTTCTAAATTAACGTCAAAATACTCGACCTGATACTACCCCTATTTTGGAATAGCCTGTGATATTTTGTTTATATCTTATGACTTAGAATTGCAAATGGTGTGATTGTTAACACTCTAGAAACTAAATATATAGGGGAAAACATGTCTAGAAGTTCTCAAAACCCAGTTCTTACTTTTTCTATATGAATATTAAGGAACAAGTAGCGGTATGACTGAAAAGAGAGTATGTCAGAACCATAGTAGTGTTTTCGTTTAGCCCAATATTTTTGAATATGCACTCAATCTTTTTAAATGTGCATGAAACATTTCAAACACTTCAAAATAAATGCAATCAGACTTTTCATGTGTGAATTGAGTGATTGAACAATGGAATTTAAAGATTGAGCATAATCCATTACAAACATATATACTATTTATGACATGAAATTGATATATGAATTATGAAGTTTACAAATGGCTAAAGGAAATGTTATGACGCCTACCCTATTATCTTGGATGTGGATAGATAGGCATGCTTATAGGGTTACAGTGCAGCTGCTACAATTTGACACCACTAGTGTCCATAGTTTGATACCTTCGAGTATCCATAGTTTGATACCTTTGGGTATCCATGGTCTGATACCTTCGAGTATCCACAGTTTGATACCTTCGGTATCTACAGTTTGATATCGTCGGATATCCACAGCACCTATTATCCATACCCACAGGAAATGTGCAGGTTTAACACAGAAAATAAAGGAAAGAGATATTGATAAGAAATAGAGTATGATAATATAAATAATCATATGAATTGGCATTTGCATTTGTATTGATACTAAAACAAAAATGTATTAAAGCATATGTGCATTATTTATTTGACTAATTATGCCATTCTTATTTATATTTGTATGATGTTCATGAATATATGTACTTGGCGGATGACAGCTATGATTGGTCATCCAAACTAAGTGTTTCCCCACTAAGCTTTCAAGCTTAGCATGGTTGTTAATTCGTGTAGATCCAAATCATAAAAGTGAGGTAGAGGGAACATCTGCAGGGACCAAGGCCAACCAGTAGAAGAAAAAGTATTT
>JAOXYD010213573.1:0-19938 GCA_028565735.1 Pinacopodium congolense
ACATGATTTAATTAACTTCAAAAAGATGGATTTGCTATGATATGAAACTTTTCAATCTTAAACAACTTTAAAAACTTAACATTCCATAAACCAAAATTTATGTCACAAGTATGTTCACATAAATTCAAACACATATAAATGACTTTAATCAACAATTCAATTCACTTCAACTCATCAAGAGGCATACATTAATATAATTCGTCACATTACCTCTTAATTATACAACATGATGTCTATATGCCTTTCTAAATCAATTCCTAACAAACTAATGCCATAATCAAATTCATTTAATCACTAAAACCATGATTCAAATCCTATATGCAAATATGTCAAGCAAATGTGAGAGCCCTTTCAAGTATTGATTAAGATTACGTTTAGGACGACATAACAAGACACATTTAAACTTAACCAAACTTGATCTTCTTCTCTTGATCTTCAATTTAACTCTTTAATGCTTGTTCCTTCCTTCATTATCTTCATGAAGGCTCTTCTACCTTGGCTCAAGAGATGCTTTTGCACATTTGAATCAACCAATCTTATTAACTCATTAAAATCTCAAACATTAGTAATAATAATGTTTTTTCATCATTAAGACACAAATGATTGGAACCTATTTGATTCAAAAAATATAAATTGACATTTTCATACGAAAGCAATCTTTAAATAGTCTTAGTTAAAGAACAAAATTTAGTAAGATTCAAAGAAACCATGAATACAACAAAAAGCACCTAAAATTAAAGAAATAATTGCTTATGAAAATGACAATAACTCCTTCTCGAAGACCTTACATTCTTGGTGACCCAATCCAAGTTTCTTTGAATTGTATAAAAGCAATTTCCCAACGGATCTCCTTATCTTTAACTCATAGTTATCAAAGCTTAAATGAAAGAATGACAAATCTCAAAGTGGCTAAAAAGGAGTCCCCAATAGATGAAGGCCAAGGAACTTTAATTAGACAAATTAGGTTTAAGCTTTCCTAATTAGCTTCAACTCTTTTATTCCAGTGACTTTTTAGGTACCAAAACGACCCTTGATAAGAAGTACAATGACTTCATTTTATAGGGCCGTTATATTTATGTCTTCATACGGATTAATAATGGCAGCATCTTGGACTATAATGACATCATTGTCTACCAACATTATGCTTCTGACTTTAATTTCCACAAAAAAAAATATCTTCCTTTTGATCATAATGATGCCATTGTCTTAGGCCATTTTACTCTTGGATCTTTTTTCCTCAAATTGCTTCTTTTGTGATTTTGATCCTTTCAATTGCAACAATTACCTAAACTTCATAAATTCCATATACTAGTTAACAAGTCCAAGGCAAATTCACACATTGGTCGATCAGTTCACGCACATTGGTCAATACCACTAGTCAATCATTCTTTTGTCAGACTAGTTTTTAACTCAATTTAACATATTCAAATACATCCAAATCACTCCAAAACCATTCTCAACTTTTTTTAAAACCTTCTTTAACACATACATATATATACACATTAAAAACTTCCCCAAAAACATTTTAGGTATCAATAGAATTATTTAAAAACCATTCTCCACACAATTCTTTTTTATCATGCAACTTATATGTTTAAACTAATCATGAATGCAATTATACACGAATATAGTCCTTTCAACATAATAAGAGAATCAAGATAAGGTTGCATCAAAACTTTCAATAAATAATCTATTAGAATTCTATCTTGATCTTAACTTAAGGCCCTTTTTGTTATGGTTTCCAATTTTCATTATATTTTTTTAAACATAAAAATAAAAAAGTAAAAAACACACACAATAAACACGGAAACTGAAAAAACAACACAGAAACAAAAAAGAAACACAAAACCAATGAAAACATATAATACTAAAAATAGAGAATGTGAATGGAAAGATAAACCAAAATAGTCCTAAGCTTTTTTCCTTTGATCTTCCTAAACTCCATTTTATGCTCAAAGGCTCTCCATTTTACACTTCAGGGCTCTAGAGTGTGCTTTCTAAACAACTTTGATCACACTTATCTTTCCACAACATCAAACACATTAAAATAATTAGTACTAAAGGTGTTTTATCATAATCAAAACATAGGTGAAACTACCTTTAGTCTAATATTTCTCCTCTGAACTAATATTACACATTTTCTCCTCCTTTTTGGAATTATCAAAAAATTAACATAAGCAATAAATCAACCTTTCTTAAACTTTCAAACTTTCTCCCTCTCTATATCACATCGAATATCATATCTCAAATATTCAAAATTTGTTAACATTATTAATATTTAATACTCATTTCGAAACTCAGTTTATCATTAAAATTTAAGACTAATGACAAGACAATTTAAACTTATCATCATTTATCCAAATCTCATTTTAAAACTATAAAACATGACAAATACCAAATTTGCTCCAATACCTCTTTAAGACTTATTCAATACAACTTATAAGTTCACTCCCCTTCAAAAAATAATATAGTAATAAGACAACCACATTCATACTCAAAACCACAATGTCTTTTCATATTCTAAACTTATAATTACACATAAAAAACTGAAGAGACATTAATATCATTAAAATTAAAACTCAATTTACAACTCAAAGCACAAACATACTCAAACACTTTAGGATATCAAATTATCAAATTTTGATAACTCACCCTACATTAATCATTTTTTATCAATATCAACAAAATTTATAAACTCTCCCTAAATTCATGCATTATAACTTTTCAAAAATTCAAACTAATGTAACATATCAAGGAGTAATAAACATGAAAATGATTATAAGAACCAATTATACATCAAAAACCATAATCCATACACATAAACATCATTTAATACATAACTCCCCTTGCATAAGACAATTTAGTATCATATACTACTCTCCTTCATTATTTAAAAAGCTCCACAATAAAAGATAAGATTTATCAAAGTCATCATGGATCAAAACTTAAAACACTATACATCAAAATAAGTCATAAATAACTCAACAATCAGAAGTTACTCAAAGGTCAAATTCAATTTTAAAATTTAAACACTTAGGCTCCTAAATACAGGCATCACAAAGATACCAAAATATGAGCTAACACATTTTCAAGCTTTTCACCTTTTATAAAGCCAAGACCACATAATGATATACCCATAAAGATTATTGAAACTTTTCCTTAATTTAATGATTTGTAAATTTTACCTTTTATATATTGAAAATGACACAAAATCATTAAGTACATCAAATTTCCCTTAAAAGTAATTGAAGACACATTTTCTCAAAATCTAAGACCGTACAAACTTACAAGCATCTAAGATGAATCATCTAAATCTAAATGTCATATAAAATCTATAAAATTCAAATATGAATCATTTAAATTTAAATTTAATATATTAGGACAACATCATAACTTAGGGAACTTAAAAAGAAGAAAGCAACACTATAAACTACATCTTATATGCCATTACATACATCAACATTCTTTAAATGACTATTCCTCGTATATATATGCAAACAAAATCTTTTAAAATCTTAAATGAAATCAAGTATAGAAAATCCTGAAAGTATCATAAAGTACTTAAAATAACCAATTCCTTTAAGTGTTCTCCATATACAAAGCAAAGGGTTAATTACATTCTTATCATTCCAACCTCTTGGTGTCACATTATAATTTCCTCTCTTATCATAACAAAATCCCTCAACATATCTATAATATCCATAATAATTATAAAAAAAGGTGTATGACCCCTATGCATATTTTTATATTCATGTTTATATTGATATCTAGATCTTAATTCATACTAAATGCAATTCTTGGTTCTCTCTCTCTCCCACAATAATTCCATTTATTACTTATGCAAAAACATCCAAAGAAGCTTGGAAAATATTGGAAAATACATATGCCAAACCATCTTGTAGACGAATCAAGTGGGTGAAAAATCAATTGAAGCAGCTCAATAAGGGATCCATGAGTATTACTGACTTTCTCCAAAACGTCAAAGCTAAACCTGACGAACTTGTAATCCTCGGTGCTCTAATAGATGATGAAGATCTTTCAAATATAATTCTTGAAGGCCTTGGAGATGACTACAAAGAACTTGTTCGTGCAGTCTAGGCTAGGGAAACGACAATATCTTTAAATGAACTACATGAAAAACTTCTAAATTTCAAAACATCTATTCAAGGTAATAACAAACTTGAACCTTTCTATTTTCCTGCAACTGCTAATCTAGCAAATTGCTCTAGTCGTGGTTGACACCATCAACCACTTTCTAGTTAAAACTCAGTAAAAAACAATGGTTGGCGTTCATCTGGCAATAGCAACACAAAATGGCATTCATCGTCCCATAGCTCCACTAGCCCTGCCAATGCTGAATCTAATCGAAAACTATCTCTTGGCTACTGTCAAATATGTAGAATTAAAGGATACACAGCTAAATGTTGTCCATTTTTTCATTTGGTACCAATTTACACATCCAACAATAACAAGACAACTTCTTGATGGCAACCTCAAGCACATCTTGTTGCAAATAGCTCCAGTACACCAATATGGCTTCTAGACAACAGTGCTTCTCATCGTATCACTTCAGACTTAAGCAATCTGTCACTCTATACACCTTACAATGGATCCAATGATATTATGATTGTGATGGAACGAGTCTTCCCATAACTCATACTGGTTCCACTTCTCTCAAAGTCCAAATGGTCAATTTTGTTTAGACAATGTTCTTTATGTACCTAACATGAAAAGGAATCTAATTTCAATTTCAAAAATTTGCATTTCTAATAATACCTCTATTGAATTCTTACTGCACTCTTTTATTATGAAGGATCATCGCACAGGTGCAATGCTTTTGAAGGGTTATACTAAAGATGGTGTAGATTAGTGGCCAATATCCTTACCCCTTATTGCCTTTTCCAGTGTCAAGACCACCTCATCAGAATGGTACAATAGATTAGGCCACCCTGCACTTCCAATTTTAAAACATGTTATTTCAAGTAATCATTTAGATTTATCATCCTCTATTCCATTGCATCTTTCATGTAATGCATGTTATTGCAATAATAGTCAGAAACTTTCTTTTTCTAGCTCTACCATTACTTCAAGTTGGCCTCTTTAGATAATCTTTTCTGATGTCTGGACCTCACCAATTGTCTATTATGAGCTTTAAGTATTGCATAATCTTTATGGATCATTATACAAACATATTTGGTTTTATGCTTTAAACAAAAATCAGATGTGAAAGAAATATTCATCAGATTTAAAGCCATTATAGAAACATACTTTAATCATCACATTAATTCATTATATTATGATAATAGTGGTGAATATCTTGCTCTTTCTAATTTCATTGCTCTTCAGTGTATAGCTCATTTCACTACTTTGCCCCACACACTTGAACACAATGGTTTCTCTGAACGTCGTCATCTCCATATTGTTGAAATATGTCTCACTCTTCTCTCCCATGCCTCTATTCTATTAACTTACTGGTCTAATGCCTTTTCCATAGCAGTGTATTTGATCAATCGACTGTCAACTCTGAAATTAAATCTCTCTTTTCCATATGAAAATTTTTTTAGTTGTCCTCCTAATTACTCAAAACTCAAAGTGCCTTTGTTACCCTTGGCTTCGACCATATACTGTCATAAGTTAGACTCTCGTTCCAAACCTTGTGTTTTCATAGGATACTCATTAACTTAAAGTGCTTACTTATGTCTTGATCCTTCAATATCCAAAATTTATATTTCTAGGCATGTTAGTTTTATTGACTTAGTATTTCCATTCAAATCCTTACAAACACAATCTCTATACCCCTAGTCAACCATTATTGTTACTTGGATACCACCAATAATAAAAAAAAATACAATCTATGACCTCGCCACTCATGCCACCATTTGAAGTTGGTACTCAATTCCAACTCCAGTGTGAACCTCCAACTACCACAAACACATTAAACCAATAACTTGACAATAATCAACTTTACCAGCACACCATAATATCTAATCATCCCATGCAAACCAGGTCTAAAGATAACATTCATAAACCTATTCAAAAACTCAATCTTCATACCAAACTAACCAAATCTCATGATCTTGAACCCACCACACAAGCTCAAGCTCTCAAGGATCCAAAATGGCGACAGGCTATGCCTGAAGAATATAATGCTCTTGCTCGGAATGGGACTTGGGAGCTAGTTCCACCTCATCCTACTCAAAAAATTGTTGGTTGTAAATGGATTTTTTTGTACTAAATGAAAGTTTGATGGTTTTGTTGACAGGTTTAAGGCTTGCTTGTTTGCAAAAGGTTTTCATCAACATCCAGGAGTTGATTATTATGACACATTCAGCCTGGTAGTTAAATCCACTACAATTCGACTTGTTCTCAATCTTGCAGTAAGTCATGGATGGACTCTTCACTAGCTTGATGTTAACAATACGTTTTTGCAAGGTCATCTTCATGAAATAATATATGCATTAACCCCCTAGTTTTGTGGACCAAGATTTTCCATCACATGTTTGCAAATTGCAAAAAGCAATCTATAGGCTAAAACAGGCTTCGTGTGCTTAGTATAAAGAACTTAGAAATTTTCTTCTTTAAAGTGGTTTGAAAAACTCTCATTCTGATACATCTTTATTTGTGTTTAAGTCTAGTGGACACCTATTATATCTATTTGTATATGTTAACAATATCATTATTATAGGGGATCATGCGCCTTCGGTAAATCAGTTTGTTCAATCACTTGCCAATCGATTCTCATTTAAAGATCTTGGAAATTTTTCTTATTTTCTCAAGGTAGAAATTATTCCTTACAAGTAAGGCTTTCTACTATCATAACAACGATATTTACAAGATCTTCTTGCTCGTACTTGCATGTCTAATGCAAAACTAGTTCAACTCCACTTCCAACAGATTCCACACTTTCTTTACATTCAGGGGCTAATCTATCTGATCTTATAGAATTTCGAGTTGTTGTGGGTAGTCTCCAGTACCTTCTTCTCAATCATCTGGATATTGTTTTTACCGTAAAAAAACTCTCTTAGTTTATGTAGAAGCCTATAACTGAGCATTGGACTCTTATTAAGCATTTACTTCGTTATCTTTGTGGAACTCTTAACCTTGTTCTTCAGTTATTTTGTGATTCTCCACTTTCATTGCATGCCTTCTCAGATGCATATTGGGCAGGTAACAAGGATGCTTTTTGCTCAACTAGTGGCTACATTGTTTACCTTGGTAGATATCTAATTTCGTCGAGTTTAAAGAAACAACGCTTTGTAGCTCGTTCCTCTACTGAGGCAGAATATTGTTTTGTTGCCAATACCATTGTTGAAATCAATTGGGTGTGTTCTTTATTAGATGATCTTGGTATTCAGTTACAAAATTGTCCTATGATTTACTGTGATAATATTGGCACAAATCAATTGTGCTCCAATCCTGTCTTTCACTCCAGAATAAAGCATGTGGCTATCAATTTTCACTTCAAACGTGGTCAAGTTCAAACTGGCACTCTCAGAGTTGCTCACGTCTCCTCAACAGATCAACTTGCAGATGCCTTAACCAAGCCACTTCCACAAACTCACTTTCTTTTACTACGAGACAAGATTGGTCTCTCTTACTGAGACCCATCTTGAGGGGGAATAATATCACTAAGAAGATTTGATCTATCTCTGATAATAAGCAATTGATATATACAATCTGTATATTAACTGCATATCTCATCCTATTTGATTTTTTATTTTTCAACTTGTTCCAGCTATACTAAGGTTTATCTGTCCTAGAATGTAGGCTGAAAAATAGGAGTCTGTTTCCATCCCATCTATATAAATTTGTATCTTTCATTTTAATGAAACATATAGAAAAGTTCTCAGTTATTTCCTCTATTAGTTTGTTCATATACTAAGTTCTTCCATTTTACAATAGTGGTCTTACTAGTTGATGGACTATTCTCATGGGTATATCCTAAACCACACCTATCATTTCAAGGCTTTTGACCACTAAACATGCATTCTAACTTTTCTTTGTACTTTGAGAATTTGGACAATGAATCCTTAAGGGTTTCTATATCCTTTGTTAGTGATGCATTATCTTCTTTTAATTTTTTCTCATTATCATTATTGGTATTCTTTGATTCCACTTCTCTTTTCAAAATGCATTCTCATCTACTAATTTTTGCATACAATCTTTATCCACACTTATTGAATCTAATTCAATTTTAACTTTTAATTTTTTAGTTTCCATAGATATAGTAATTTCAATGTTTTATTGTATTTAGTAGAAAGCTTATTCTTTTTCTTATTCAAAAACTCTAAGTATTATACTAATTCATCATAACAACATCATAACTTGAATTTGATCATGTAGGTACCTTATCATTATTTTTACAAGAATTAGGGCATGCCTTATCATTTAGAACATATGCAAGTCACTTCTTCATGCTCACTCTCCTTTTCTTCATTTTGATTGGTGCTTTCATAAGTAGTTTCCAATATATACCATACCTCATGAGTAGATTCGCAACTTGAAACTTTAGTAAACTTATTCTTAATGTGCAAAATAATATATATATATATATATATAGCTTTACGATTTAGAGAAATAATAAGTCTTTCATCTCTTTAATTCCATTTATTCTAATCTTTATGTATAATATTCTTTTCAATATCTATAACTATTATTTTTACTGGAGTGTGAGGGTCATTCTCTACTATTTTCCAAAAATCAATTCTTATAACCAAAAGAAAATTTTCATTTTATAATCTTGTATTAACTATTTCATTAGAAATACATATATATGGGTCTTTGCTTTGATACCCATTGTTGGTTCGTATAAGACATATAAGAGGGGGATTAATTATAAGACTCTAGATTTGTTAAATTGTTTTAATTCTTTTTCACCTAATTAAAAATTTCCTATTAAAAATTTAGTAATGAGAAGGTTGAATAATATAATTAATCAATTTAATATACTTGAAAAGTAAATGAAAATTTATAAATAATTTAATAATAATATATAATAATATGAAATGAAATAAACTTAAAAATAAAAGAGATAGGGAGAGAAAGGCACAAATTAGTTTACAGTGGTTTGATGTCTAACTCCACGCCTATATTCACTCCCCAATGCCTTATTGAGAATTACAATCACTTTTATCTTTTACGGACTTTAAGGTAATCTTTATAATCATTATAATTAGTCTTTTTCAATGGGTTCTATAATCAAGCCTTACAAAGTATACTCATAACTATCACCACCATAAAAATGCATTTAAAAAACTCTCAACTTGAACAACTAAAGTGTTTAAGTGGGCTCAAATATATACTAAAGATGAATGTCACAAATCACATAAAAGACAATACTAAACTTCATAAAACAATGCATAAAACACTTCAAAACTCAATCACTTCATGTTTCGTATATACTTAATGCCTAAAAAACATCACAACACATTTATTTATAGGTAAAATCATACTAGCTAGCTACTTATAGCTGTTAGTACCTATTAATTATCAATTAATTCAATTTAACATTGATTTTTAATTATTACACCCTATATTTTGCCATTATTAGTCAACTAATCTTCATATAATGGTGGATTAGTCATTGGTTGGCTGATCCATCATACTAGTTGACCGGTCTAAGGCAAATTCATATACTAGTTGACTATTAAAAGCATATTGATCAATCAGTGCCGAGTCAACTACCACTGATCGATCAGTCCTTCATCAGACTAGTTTTTAATATAAATTAACATATTAAACAACATCTAAATCACTCCAAAAAAATTCCTAGCCTTTTCAAATCCTTCTTTAACACACTTAAACTTTTTTATGTGTCAACAAGATTATTTGAAAGCCATTCCTAAACAATTCCTCTTGATTATACAACTATATGCATAAGCTAATCATAAATGCAATTATGCATAAATAGAACCCTTTTAATACAATGAGAGAATGAAGATAAGATTACATTAAAACTTATAATGAATAACCTATTAAAATTCTATTTTGATCTTAAACTTGATCCTTTTCCTCAATCTTCATAAGCTCCATTTTATGCTTTAAGGTTCTCCATTTTATGTTTCAAGGCTCAAAAATACATCTTCTAAAAACCTTTAATCACACCTATCTTTCCAAAATATCAAACAAATTAAAGACATTAATAGTAAGGGAATTTTTTCATCATTAAAATATAGGTGGAACAATCTTTAGTTCAATAACTATGTTGTTTAATTTTTAATTACATGTCAATTTGAAGAACTAAATACATAAAAGGATAACTTCTAGTGAATCTTGGTAGACGATAAATTGTTGTAATAAACGACACCATTGATGCTCTTGTAGCGTGGTTTTACTCCTTAATGAAGACAAAGGATTGACATTGCTAGGGAATGGTGCTATTATTCTTGCAATGAAGCACCATTTTGTTACATAGTGAACAAGCAAATTAAAAGCTTAATCTACTTACAAAAAATAGTTTAACCATGAAGCCAAATTATGAACCATGGAATTATAAGAGGAAGTTATGGTCTCAGATCTTGAAGATAGAAGAGAACTAATTATGATGGACTTAACAATGGGGAATAATAACAAGCCACTTATTAGCATTGTGAGGCTGAGAGTACATGTTAATAATTTCAAGATACCACATAGAATTATTTCTATGGTTAAAGATTCACAGTTTGGAGGATCAGCTATTGAGGACCTATACACTCATCTAGAGACCTTTCTAGATATATTTTATCTTTTTAATCATAATAAAGTGCTAGAATATGGAGTCAAGTCAAGGTTATTTCATTTTTTTCTTGAAGACAAGGCTAAAGCATGGTTCTCTATATTATAGCCTACTTCCATTATAACTTAGGATGAACTTGTAAAGTTGCTCCTGGCCAAATTTTTCCCTTAAACCAAGATAGCAAAGATGAATATTGAATCTCATTTTTTTAAATTTGAGAATGAGAATATATTTGAGAACTAGGAAAGGTTTAAGGATATGTTGGTGAAGTGCCCAAGCCATGGCTTTATTATATGGTAGGAGCTTGATATTTTCTATAAAGGTGTTACTTCTTCTACAAAGAGTGCCATTGATGCATCTACTAAAGGAAATCTAATACAAAAGACACTCAATCAAGCCCACAAATTAATTAAAGAGATGATAACTAATAGCTTTTAGTATCTCCTAAAGAGACATTCTAAGAGACCTTTTAGGGCACAAATGTTGGATAACATAGTGGCATTAGCAGCCAAATAGAGGTTTATCCAAGAAGCTAAATAGCTTGGTATATGGTATTGATAGAAGTTCAACTTCAGTTGTTTGAGGACAGTTGACTAGCAAAAATTATGGAGGGAATTCTCATACATTTATAAATTGTCAAGTCGGGAGTCCATTTGTTCAAGAACAAAAAAAATGCAATATATGGGTAACTATAATAGACAGTAAGGAACTTATTTTCGAATATTAACAATCCAAGATAGAGGCACTATCCCAACTTCTCATGGAATAATAATAATAAGGCTTTGTAAACCTAGTAATACTATTCTCAGAGGGGGCTGCCATTAGGTCTCAAAACCAACGTGCCTATATCATAATGAACTTTAGTTTAGAGGAATGAATAAAAAAATACATGACCATAAATGAAACAAAGATGTAGAAACACAAGGCTTCAATTTGGAATTTATAAAATAGAGTGTGTAAGCTTGTATAAATGATGAATAGGAGGCTACTAAGTATATTATCTAGCACTATAAAATGTAATCCAAGAGAGAAAGTAAAGGAAAATTCATTGAGAATCGAGTAAAGAGTAAAATAATGAGGAGAAGAAGGAAGTGGATGATAGAAGTAAAGTAACCGAGAAAGGGGTGGAAAAGAAAGCGAGTCAAGAGGTGGCTAGAAATGAGGATTGACCTAGGTTATGTACAGATCCAAATGTTTAATCAATTAAATATAGGATTCATGATCCTAAGAGATTAAAGAGTCCTCAATTAGATACCCTTTAAGAAGTTTGGGAGATTCATGGAGGTTTTTTTAAGAAGCTACACAATAACATACCCTTTAAGGAGGCATTAATATAGATGCACTCCTATGACAAGTTCTTAAATAATATTTTATTTAATAAAAGGAAATTTTAGGAGTACGAGACAATATAGCTAAATGAGGAGCACTCAAATATAATACTAAAGAAGTTACCATTAAAGCTAAAAGTTTTAGAGAGTTTTACTATCCCTTATACAATTGATAACTTATAAATAGATAAGACTTTGATAGATTTAGGAACTATTAATAACTTAATTCCTTTATCTATTTTTTTGAAGTTGGGATTAATGGAACCAAAGCCAACAATTTCTTATTACAACTTATAGATTGTTTCAACATATATCTGAGAGGAATCATTAAAGATGTACTGGTGAAAATTAACAATTTTTAAAAGATTTTTTTATTGGATGTAGAGGAATATTAAGACATCCCAATTATCCTTGGTAGACATTTCATAGCTATTGTGAGGACTATCATTAATGTGCAAGGAGAAAAAAAAATCATCTTGTGACTTTAAGATGAGGAAGTTTTACTATTTTTGAAGCAAAGAAAAATCCTTCTACTTTTGATTATTGTAGTTTTATTGATATGAATCTTTTAAAACTAATTTTAATGATATTCTTTATACAAATCCATTGCAAAAATTATTGGCATACTTGCATGAGTGGGGTAAGGATCAGAAAAAGGTCTTAGAAGTGCTTACACATCTAAAGGCTTGCAAGGAATACTTGACTTAGATACAAGCTAAAAGATATGTGTTTTTAAAGAGATCAATCAAGCCTCTTCAAAACAATCAATTGAAGAACCTCTTACTTTTGAACTTAAACCTCTCCTATCTTTTTTAAAATATGCTTTTCTGAATTAACCATCACACTTGTGACTATTTCTGATTTATTAATAGATACCATAGAAGACAAGTTGTTGACAGTTGTATGAGAGCAAAAAAGAGCTTTATAATGGATGATAGTTGATATTAAGGGGATCAACCCTTCTCTATACATGTATAAGATTTTTATAGAAGAAAGCAACAAGCTATTAGTGCAACCCCGGTGATAATTAAATTATAATATAAAGAAGGTGGTAAAGAATGAGGTAGTAATGCTCTTAGATTCATGCATTATCTTTCCTATATCTGATTCTACTTGAATAAGTCTTATGCAAGTAACACCAAAGAAAAACTACAGTGGCACTGGAGGATTAAGAAAAAACTACTTATACATGTTCTTATAGACTTTTTGCTTATAAAAGCATGTCTTTTAGTTTGTGCACTGCTCTAACTACTTTTTATCACTTTATAATGATAATATTTTCTGACATGATGGAAATTTACATCAAGATCTTTATAGATGACTTTTCTATTTTTTGATACTTCATTTGATGAATGTTTAATTAATTTAAAGAAGATATAGAAAAGACATGACTAGACCAATTTAATTTTGAATTAAGAGAAATATCATTTTATAATGGAAGATTGTATAGTTTTAGGGTATAAAATCAAAGAAAACAAGTATGTACTGACAATTTTCTGTGAGTACATTAGGGCCTGTACCATGCCAGGTTGGTATACCTACTGGTACTAGGCCTACTAGCTCATACTAGGTAGTTTTAGGCTAGTACTGGGGTCATTTTATAAATCCCTGAAGTTCAGGGACCATATTATATTTTTTTCAAAATCTACAAACATTAATAAACTGATACTGAATCGATGGACCAATGTATGTGTTAAAAACATACCGAGAGCATGAACAACTTCTTTATATTCTTAGGGAATGTTTAGTTGGGTTGTGGATTGTGGTTTGTGTTGTGGTAGTTGTATTTTTGTATTGGTAATTATATTTTCTTTATCGATTTTTGTGTTGTATTAGTATGTTTTCTTTATCGATTTTTGTGTTAAAAAAATAGAAAACTAAAACCAAAAAAGAAAACTAAAGTAAACAAGCCCTTAATTTCTCTTCTCTCATTGGGTTCTCTTCTCCTTCTTAACCAAAATCCCACCTTTTTTACATGAAACTTAGATATTTGAGTTTAATCTTTTGCTTTTTTCCTCCTTCTAACTCCAATAACTTAGGAAAATCTACAAAAATATCAAACAATCACAAAACATGCATTGTGACATATTGAGTTTCATCTTGTTTTTTGATGATTTTTCAAGTTTCAGGTCAGATTCCAACAAGTGATAGAAAAGCCTTAGCATCCTTCTAACATCACATCCATTTCCATCAACCAATTTAAAGAATTTGATTTGAAATTAGTAAATTTCTTAATTTTAAGATTTAGAGTTTTTCAATTTCATTAAATTTTCATTAAATTAGTTATTAATTAGTATTTAATTTATCAATTTTAAGTATTGTAGAATTTGAATTTGATATAAATGCATATAGATTGAATCAAATTAGAAATTAGTTTAAACTAGGGTTTTAGAATTAGGAACTTTTAATTTTTGGTGAAGTTGTATTATGTTTTATCAAATTCAATATATATTCATGTAATTAGATTTATGATTAAGCTAGTAGAATCCTTAATTGCATTTGATTTAGTTGAATTTTTTTTTCCTTAATTTAGACATATAAAAATTAGGGAATTTTCAATTTATGGTAAAATTGTGTTATATTTTTTCAAATTGACTGTATATTCATATAGTCAGATGTATGATTGAGCTAATAGAATTATTAGTTGCATTTGATTTTGCTAAATTTGAATTTCCCCAATTTAGGCATTAGAAATTGGGAATGTTTCAATTTTAGGTGAAATAATGTTATGTTTTTTCAAATTAAATGTATATTTATATAATTAGATGTATGATTGAGCCAATAGAATCATCAATTGCTTATATGTAATGAATTTTGTTTGTTTATTAGGTATAATTAGTTTGTTTTGCTTAATACATTAATCAATTGCATTGATTTTTACAGGCAAATTGAGGGTAGTCTGACTTTAAGCACTGATGGTGATACATCAATCTCTTTTAGGAGATTTAATGATCCAGTATGGGCTTATGGTATAATAGTTCCTAGCTCGAGGAATTAGATTATATGGTTATATTATAGTAAAACTTTGAGAGGTATAGGAATCACATGATTAAAGAGGTATTTGCCTAGAATAAAGGATGATGCGGAGCCTTGTAAGAAGGTTCCTCATGATGTGAAGTGATAGATGAAGACTTTAATTGAAGAATACCAGTCAGAGAAAGATAGGAGAGCTAAATTAAGTTTCAGCATTGGTAGTGGTAGTTCATTTTACAGTGGTGGTGGACCTAATATTGGAGGACCTTCTATCCCTTTTATCTAACAAAAAGGGAGTGGTTCAGGTAGTGATGAGGTTGTGCAAAATAGAACGAAGACAATTCTTTTTTATTTAAAGAAAAACTCTAGGAGCTCAACCTTCTAATAATGTTACCGTGTACACAAAGGAAACTGGTGACTAAGTAGATATTGTTATGGCTCGATGGTGCTATGATATAGGTGTGCCATTCCATGCTACTTAGTCACATTATTATAAGCTTATAGTGGATGCCATTGTCATATGGTTCGGGATATAAGGCTATTTCAGTAGATGACTAGAGAGGTAAACTTCTTACCAATTATATTATTAAAATGAGAAACTATTTGGAAAAGGATGATGTGGACTGCTTATGAGTGTTCAATCATCTGTGATGGTTGTACATTTAGGAGACATGAGTCGATCATTAACTTCTTGGTTTATTTTACCAAAGGGACAATGTTTTTTAAATTAGTTAATGCATCTGGCATAATTAGGGGTAGAGATACTCTGTTTCAATTTTTTGATGAAGTTGTTTGTGAAGTTAGACCTAGAAACATTATTTAGTTCATAATTGACAATGATACAACATATAGAGATATTGGGAAGAATTTATAAAGTACATATAACTCTTTCTTTTGGACTTTATGTGATGCTCATTATAATGATTTAATGTTGAAAAATATGGAAGATGGTAGAATATTTCCTGTGATAAAGGAGACCATGCTCAAGGAAAAGAAGGTAAGCACATTTATTTACAATTGTGCATGGGATTTGAATTTAATGAGGAGGGAGTTTACTGATAGGAGGACCTTATGTCACTTTACAGTTGCTAGATTTGCCACCAACTTTTTATCACTATAGATTTTTGTGATGCTAAAGAAATAGTTGGGATAGATGTTTACAAGTGGTTAGCTTCTTAGCATACTAGTTCCAATATCGGATTAGAGGATACTTCCACTATACTTGAGGAGAAGAAATTTTGGTCTAACTATTAGTTTTTAATAAGAGTTTATGAACCTTTAATTAGAGTAATTTGATTGGCAGATAGTAATGATAAGCTGACGAAAAGATATTTTTACGATGCCGTGAAGAGGGTGAAGGAAGTTGTAAAGGCCAATTTGAAGAAAAAAATCTTCTCTGTACAAGCCTTTCCTTTCTATCATTAATGACATATATGAAACTAGCTGTACTCTTCTTTGTTTGCTAGTAGGGCATTCCTCAACCCAAGTGTTTATTTCAAGTACGATTACGTGAAGAAGACTAAAGTAAATAGTAGATGCTAATCTACATCACCACTATTGTTGGATATGAGATGATGCAAGACGTCTTTAACTTATAAATGGAGGCATATAAGGATGATACTAGTGAATAAGACCAATTTGGTAGTTACGTTTTAAAATTATAAAGGATCTTTGTTACCTTACAATTGCTTAATAAGACCAATTTGGTAGTTACGTTCTAAAATTATAAAGGTTTACAGTTTATATTTTGAGTCAATATGTGAGTGTGAGTGGAAGAGAAGAATTGGAGCATGTTCGAGTTCATACACTCTAGGAAGAGGAATAGATTGTAACACAAAAAATTGAATGAATTAGTCTATATGAGATATAATTTAAAGCTCCGAGAGAGATTTTTTTTTTTGTTATTGTCTGTTATTTTCATTATTATGATGAATATAATTTATGAGATTGAGTTAATGATTGAATTTTATTTGTTTATTAGGACTCTGATTAGAACAACTAGTTTTTTAGATCCTATTTCCTTTTATCATATTGATATTTTGACATATTGGGTTTCTGAGGAGCCAAATCTTTTAAATGAGAGTGACTTAGAAGGAGATGTTGGTGAGGAGGGTATTCAAATGTCATTTAGTGCGATGAGATTGGATGATAACAATGAACAATCTCCTCTCAGTAATGAGGACTTTATACTAGATAATAGGTGGATCTAGTTTGATTTTAATAATATCATCTTAGAGAATGAAAATTCATATATTGTTAGGTTTGTCCTCTTTTTTTATTGATAATATATTAAATTTTTTATATGCTAACTATTAATATTTTTGTGTCAAGTTTCAATTCCACTTTATAGAGTTCTTTTATTGGATGGTGATCTTAGTTGTAGCATTTATTATTCTATGTATTGTTCTTATTATATGATGTTTGGACATAATTGATTATGGTTTCATGATTGAAAATTATTATCTAATGATGTTCTGATTTATTGATTTTCAATAATGTGGTTTGATGCTCTATTCTTTGTGTTATATTATGATCGTGTTGATATTTATTTGAGAAACAGATGAAAATTAGTATTGATATAAATGAAGAAAATAGTTGTTTATCGTATATTGTTACTATTTCATGATGTTTTGACCTATTCATTTTAAGTTATGATGATTGTTTCTTTTTGTTATATTAATCTAGATTGTGATTTCTTTAAGAAATATGTGAAAATTAATATTCACATGTATGAAAATTGTATTATATTTATTGTATTAATTGAATGTTATAGATAAGTTAAAAATATATTTACAGGGGATGCATAATATATATAGAGACCATTTTATAGATTTTAAAAAATTCAGAGAGTATTTTATAATTTTAAAAATTTGCACGGTATCGGTATTAGTATTGGCCCATATGGGTACACTACCATTCCAAGGTGAAAACCGCTATCGGTATAGTAATGATTTTCATAACATTGTATAAAATAGTTAGTAAATGCATTGATATTGGATAAATTGCATGGTTTTATTGATGTGTTATTTATTACTTTTTACCCATTTTCATGCAAAATTAGTCTTCTAATAAACCTTTATTTAAAATTTATAGGCAAAACTTTGATTTTGGGAATCAAATATTCAAAGAAAAGCATTTTATGGAAAAAAAAAAAAAGAAGACAAAAGCAAAACACAGAAGAACAATGGCGTCATTCTTATCCTTATGTGATCTATTGTTGTTATGCATAAAAGAAGTCAAAAACAAAATAGTGACTTATAACGATGCTATCTATCTTCCTAAAGATAGCCTTTTTAGGCCTCAGAGAAAGATTGAAATGACTCCATATAACAAAACCATTATTTATACATTTAAGTGTTGTTGTGGTTATAGCCATTACAATATACAAGGAGAAAAGACACCTCACTTTTGGGGGTTCTTTTTAAAGAGTTATTTTGAAGTATCTTTAGGAGGTTTGCTTCATGAGGGCTATGGACGGCTAGAGAAAGTGATGAGAAGAAGATATATCAATTAGGTTATCCTTCAACATATTTAAAAGATTGGATTAGATGATGAAAAGTCAAAAGTTTTATAGAACAAAGGGAAATCATCAATGAGTTTTTTTTTTTTTTTTTGCATTCTTTACTTTCTGAGCGTTTTTTCTATTGTACCCATTTCGCTTATAAATTACGTGGTTTGTCTTCTAAATGGGAAGAATTTTAAAGATTTAATTTTATGGGAGTGACATTTACTTTCAATTTAAGAAAAAAAATTTTCTAATGAATTATCTATGTTTCTTACACATGAATAGATTTTATTATTAGAGAGAGTATTTCGTTTGAATAATTAAATTGTCTTAATATAAGAACATTTAAAAACTAGGTAACCTTGACATAATTGTGATCTTATTCTTCTCAATATAACTTTAGTTGATCTATTTTGTTAATTAGTTAATGAATTAATTTTAAATTCTAGTATTTAATTTTGTAATTAATTATTTGTTGGGTTAAATAATAATTTGAAGGTTTAGACTAGTATTCCTCAAACTCCCCCTAAGAACAATACTTGACTCATTTAGATAGTAGATAACAATAGATGGACTTCTCTAAAAGTTATGAGATATAGAAGTCAATTTAGATTTAAGATTCATACTATCAAGCATTAAGGTAAAAAACCTAACTAAGGTAGAGATGATTGCGAAATTGCCTCTACCTAATTCTATGAGAGCTATTAGAAGTTTTTTAGGGCATTTTGATTTGGGATAACAATTAGTTAAGTAATCAAGTTTTTGAGATTTTTTTAGTTAGGTGATCAAGTTTTTAAAATTTTCAATTGAATGATTAACATTTGAAAAAGTTAACCAGTTGAGTAAAAAAACTTGATGTCGTTAGTCATTGACTCGACCTGACCCAATAACCTTAATCCGACCTGACCCTCTCCAACTTTTTTTTACCTCTTTTGGTTAATTTTTTAAATGTTAATCACTTAATTGAAAAAAAATTTAAATCTTAGTCACTTAACTGAAAAATATGAAAATGTTAGATTAATAACCTATTTTGAAATTTGTAATATAGATTTATCTCATAAATGAATATTTTTACATAATATTTTTAAAGTATTTAATTATTATTAAGTAAAATAATATTAATAAATTTAAAAATGTATTCTTATAACAATAATGTAAAATAATAAGTATAATTCATAATAGAAGATCAAGACAATAATTATTAATAAAATTATTTTAAGTGACCTTTAGAATATTTTTAAGATAGATATTTACTGAATTTTTATATAATTTAAGTTCAATTTCTTATATTTTTAAACTTAATTTTAAAATTAAACTTAATTTATAAATTTATCTTTAAATCTCGCACTCTTTATTTTTTGAACTTATTCTATAAGAAAATAAATTTCAGGAAATTTTTTTACCTTATATATTATACA
>JAOXYD010213599.1:0-19932 GCA_028565735.1 Pinacopodium congolense
AGGTCGGGTGCAGGTCGGGTTCGGGTCGTTGACTTTTTTGGTCAATTCGGGTCAGGTCGGGTATGGTCCAGGTTAGGTAGGTCGGGTTATCGGGTCGGGTCAATTTTTGACATCCCTAAATATATTCCTTTTCTTGAAGTGGATGAACTCAAACATGTTTTGATTCCTTTCATATCTAATTACACTCACACACTTACTTAAAATATAAATTACAAACCTTTGTAATTCTAGAATATCACAACTCAAATGGCCCCACCAAGCAATTGTAAGATAAAAAAAATCTTATAAATAAAATAAAGTAATGATTAATTGTATTCATATATCAAAAGTAAATAAATATATACCTGGATTAAGCTTTTCTCTTTACCATACTGTTAAAGATGTCCTGAAATCACTAATAGCCTCTTTAATGCTACTATTTATGAGTTGAAGGGGTTTGGCATTGTCTCACAGGCAATAATAGTGATTATAGTCTTCAATATCACCTTACTGGCTTTAACTCTATTCTCATAGTCGTACAAAAAGTAGACACTTGGGTTGAGGAATGACCTAATAACAAATAAAAGAGTGTATAGTTAGTTTTTCCATCTATTATGAATGATAGATAAGAAGGGATATACAATGTAAGTTTGTTATTCAAATTGGCCTTTATAACTTCCTTTATACTCTCTACAACATTATAAAAAATTGTATCGTCAGCTTTTCACCACTATGCACCAAACGAAGGACTCTAATAAAAAAACTCACAAGTTCTAATCACAAACTGATAGTTAGAACAAAACCATCTATTCTTAATAATAATAGAAATAGCTTTTAATCCACGCATTAGATCTGGCATGCTAAAAAGCTACCCACCTATCCCTAGTAAGCATCTATCGTAACTCCTTCTTTATCATTATAAAATCTAGTAACCGCAGGGTGACATAAGTTCCTCTCGCCAATAAATTCCCTCCTTATTAAGTTTAATGCATACATACAATTATGAATAAATCTAGTTATCTTCTTTACCTTTAATATAGTCTCCACTATTATAGGAAACTATCTACTATCTCTGAAATCTTTCAACATCAAGTTAATATAGTAAACAGTACATAGAGTCCAATAGGAAGAGTTATACGCTCTCTGTAACTTCCTACCAATTGATTTATAAGTAGTATCATTATTAATGATGAACTAAACAATGTTCTTAAACCCAACTTAGTTAGTAACTTTATCAAAAAGATGAAACATATATCCGGCATTCCTAATTATATTAGATATATCAGTTGACCTAAAAAACATAATCTCTTTAATAGAATAAATGAAGAAATTGATGTAAGTCTCCTGATTCTAACTAGTCTATTTATCACACATGATATAACACCCATAATGTAGTCTCTTTGATAGAATAAATCAAGAAATTGATGTAACTTTTTTGATTCTAGCTAGTCTATTTATCACATATGATAGAACAACCATAATGGGCCCACGTCATCTTTTTCTCTTTCAAATACTATCTCATCTCAACAACAGACTTGGTAAGAAGTTTACCTTTATAATCATATATCAAATGAGCCTTATATCTCAAACTATAAGAGGTAATAACATCTAATATGGGTTGATAATATTGTGATTGAGCAGTATTGACTGGCAGACTTATATCATGGCACCATCTAACTATAGCCATATCTACTTAACCACCTGTTTCCTTTGTTTGCATAGTAGAATGAATAGAAGATTGAGCTTTTATAGTTGCTTTTGGAGTAAAAAAGTCAACAAATGATATCCTTCTTTTTTGTCTAATCTCACCATTACCTAAACCATTCTCTTCTTGCTAGGTAGAAGGGATATAAGGTTCTCTAACATTAAATCCACTAATATCATCTTTACCAACATTAACTCCACCATCTCTAAAAAATGAACTCAAGTTGTCAATGTTAAAACTCACTTTAGCTCTTCTACCTTTCTCTATCTGATGCTTCTCTATTAAAGTCTTTATTTTCTATTTCACATTATGAGAAACCTTCTTACAAGTCTCTATATCGGCCTTTATTCCAACCAAATACCTCTTTAATCTTGTGATTCCTTCGCTTTTTAAAGTCTTGCCACAATAATTATATATAATTTACCTCCTCAAACCAGAATTAGGAACCGATGTCTCATGGGTTCATGTTGGATCGTCAAATCTCCTAGAAGGGATTCAAGTATCATTAGCAGTGCTTGATGTCAAACTACCCTCTATTTAGCTGTCAAAATCAATGTAATTGATTAAGACATTAAATAAAATAAACTAATTGTAATTGATGAAACATACAGAAGTCATTACATAAATACAATTGATGATCATATTAGCCCATTCATATATTTAATTACATGAATATACATTCAATTTAATTAAATATAACATAATTTCACTTAAAATTAAAAAATTTTCAATTTCACAATTTCAACTAAAATTAGAAGAAAATCAAATTCTACAAAATTAAAAATAATTGATGATTTTATTAGCTCATTCATGCATCTAATTACATGAATATACATTAAATTTCATGAAACATAATACAATTTTGCCTAAAATTGAAAAAATTTCAATTTCATAATTGCACCTAAAATTGGAAAAAATTCAAATTTTACTAAATCAAATATAATTGATAATTCTATTAGCTCAATCATATGATTAATTGCATGAATATACATTTAATTTTATGAAACATAACATAATTTTACCTAAAATTGAAAATTTTTCAAATTCTTTCAAATTAAATGCAATTGGTGATTCTATTAGCTCATTCATGCATCTAATTACATGAATATACATTCAATTTCATGAAACATAACACAAATTTACCTAAAATAAAAATTTTCCAATTTCACAATTTAATCTAAAATTAAGGAAAATTCAAATTCTACCAAATCAAATGAAATTGATGATTCAATTATCTTATTTATATATGTAATTACATGAATATACGTTCAATTTTATAAAACTTAATACAATTTTACTTAAATTTGAAAATTTCCTAATTTTTATATTCCTAAAATTGTGAAAATTTCAAATTCTACCAAATCAAATGCAATTAATGATTTTATTAGTTCATTCATAAATCAAATTACACGATTATACATTCAATTTTATAAAATATAATACCATTTCACTTAAAATTGAAAATTTCCAATTTTGAAACCCTAGTTCTACCGAATTTCTAATTTGATTGAATCTATATGCATTCATACTAAATTAAACTTCTACAATGCTTAAATTTGATGAATTAAATACTAATTAATAATTAATTAAATGAAAAATTAACGAAATAGAAAAATGCCAAGTCTTAAGGTTAAGAAATTTACCAATTTTAACATAAATTCTTTAAATTGGTTTATGTAAATGGATGTAGACATTAAGATAATACTAAAGCTCTTGTCACATGTTGGAATTGGGTAAAACTTAAAAAATCATCAAAAAATAGTTTAAAAATCAAATCTATAAATTTTGGTTTTTTTTGTAATTTTTTGGTGTTTTAGGGAGTATTTTTAAATTGTTGGAGTTAGATGGGGGTAGTAGAAGAAGGATTAAACTCAAATATGAGTGCTTTTAAGAAAAACAAAGATTTGTAGTAAAGTGTAGAGTCGATCGAGAGAGAAGAGAAAGAAGAAGAAGAAGAAGAATGAGGAAAAAAGGTAATGATGTCGATTTAAAGGTAACATCGATGATCGACTGACCGATGCTAAAATTAAAAGCATCAGTCAACCGATGCCTTTTGATTCAGAGGTAACATCAATCGACTAATTATTAAGGATTAGTCGATCGATGATCGATGCCAAAATTAAAAAAATCAACGCATTGGTCGATCGATGCTTATGAAATTTTGAAAAAATAAAGTTAAGTTCCTGATTAAAATGATATACTAGCCTCGGTTTTAAGTCGATATTCCTGATCTTATCTAAAACTGGCCGTTACAAGCTGGTTTTACTGGCATAGGTTGGTATTTTGATCCAATACGATTTTTAACTAGTCCGTATTGTTTGCTAGTCAATATACCACTGGTCCATATTGATATTAAAAACAATGCTAGGATTTGCCCAAAGAAAAGAAAGTTCTCTGCCTTAATCAAGGAAAAGAAGGAAAGGCAATTCAAAGAAGTGACAATGGGATCGTTACAACTCCTTAATGTCATCAAGAAGATAGGGGGTGCTTTAATCCAAGAAGAAGGACTGCTTGTTCGTTGAAGCTAAGATTGATGACCAAGTAATAAAGTATTAGTGGATCTCGGTGCTGCCACTAATTTCATCTGCGTGGAAGAAGCCAAGCAATTAGGCATCAAATTTACCAAAGAGTAAGCATGGATCAAGGCCATGAATTTAAAGGCAACAACCATTTATGGTACTACCCGAAAATTTAAGGTATGCCTCAGTGATTAATGTGGCTACATTAACCTTTTAGTTATATTTTGAGATGATTATTCTTTAGTTCTTAACACGGAGTTCTTCGATACGATTAAGGTGATGAATATCTTATTTGGCAACACTATGTTAATCTTGTAAGAAGGTAAGATATGTATGGTGCCATTATCAAAAGAGTCAAGCCTTCAAGTTAAGTGTATTTCAGCTTTACAACTCTTTGAAAAGGAGCCACCTTCTGAGTTATCGAAAAGACTTCCACTTAGGAGATAGGTGGATGATAAAACCATGATGCTAGGCAGATTGCCTCTAAAGTTTGTAGAACCAATAAGGCAACATAATGAGTCATGTAATGGAGACTCCAAGCTTGTAAAGGAGACAAGCATCGTGGCAAGAGGCCATTTCCTTAACTAACCGAAGTCCACATTAAAGCAAGTAAGTTAACGAGCTTTCGTCGCAACATATGACTTAGTGATGTATCTTTAGTCAAGTGGAGCAACCTTAGAGGTGGATGCTCGTAGGTTGATTATAAAAATCTTAAAGAATTGAGTCTATACAAGGCTTTGCGAAGACAACAAACTTTATCGAGACGATAATCATACCTAGGGGGAGGTTTCATGTGCATTTCTTCAATGAGATCACATTGAGAAAGGAATTTTTTACATCCACTTAGAATAGTGCCCAATGTTTTGTTAGCAGCAACAGTGATGAGACTGCAAACTGAGGTCAATCGAGCTATAAAAGAAAATGTCTCCTCATAGTTGATTCCAAACTCCTATGTAAATCCCTTAGTAACAAGGCAAGTTTTGTATTGTATAACAGATCCATCAACTTGAGTCTTAATTTTGTAAACTCATTTGCAACTTAACGTATTAAAAGCTAAATTAATCTTATATTAGTAAATGCTTATAGTTCTTCTGTTATTCCTTGTTGTTATAACTCTCGTTATAAGTGCAAGGTTCATATAAAGAGACAATAGTGGAATAATTACAAAAATCACGAGTTCGGATAAAAGTTTGACTTACATAATTAGTACGACGAAGGGGTGACTATAGGGGGAGAGAGTTTAATAGAGAATGATCATATAAAGGTTTAGGGAGATCCACAATTAGAGAAGACGTCATAGGATCAAGTGTAGGTGGAGCGAAATTGCATGAGATATTAAAGGAATCTGTAAGAGAAAGATAAAAAAAAAAAGAGTAATGGTAAGGTCAGAAAAGAATGAACAAGGGGGTTCACTGACTCAAAATTTTAAAAGATTTAAAAATATCTTATATTCCTAGAAAGTTACATGGTAAGAGATACGAATCCTCTATGATAAGTGATCATAACATCTAAGCCCTTCATGTTCTATGCCATATGCTAAGAAGTAGTATTTTATGTACTTATGAGGTTGTAGAAGAATAAAACAAGAATAGACAAAAAGTTTAAAAGTTTGATAATAAGGAGCACTGTTAAATAAAAGTTCATAGGAAAATATGTTAGCTATGGTAAGGTAAATGATATGATTTATAGTGTAGACGGTAATAAGAGCTACTTTTTCCTAAAAGGATTTTGGATAAGATGAAAATATAAAGGGAGCTCGAATAGTATTAAGTGATGACACTAATAGTAAGCTTGCAGGGAAGATGCGAGGAAGTGAGCTTAAACAACTGTCTAACCTTATGCCCTGTCCTAAGGGTCTCATTTGTTGTAGATCCTATACAATATAACCATGACTCGAAATAGATAAGTTAATACCAAATTAGCATGATTGACTGAAAAAATGAGATTTAAAGAAAGGTCAAGAATAAGAAACTATTAGACAAAACTAATTTGGGTACGCTAGCACTGCTAATACTTTGAACACATATAGTAAAGTTGTTAATAATATGAATAATATGTGGAACAAAGGGGGTTTTGATGATTTAAGAAAGAAACAATTAGATGTCATGTAGTTATAACAAACATAATCAAAGTACCATGAGAACAAAGTACCTAAAGTGACAGACAAGACAGAAGAGAAGATAATACCATAATCTGAAGTTGTTAGAGAAGAGAATGAAGTTCTTTTAAGGAGAATTTATGTTACTTCTCTCATTTGGACCCTCTGTGACAACATCAATGGTAAAAGAAGGTTGAATAGACTTAAAATAATTATTTTTTCTAGAATTCTGTCGAAAACATTTTTTACACTTAGAAATGTGATGATTGGACTTTTTATAATAGGCACAAGATCCTTGAAAAGTTTCTTTAATTGGATTATAAGGATTCTGGTAAGATAAGGTCTTAGTAGTAAGATTGACATTAGTAAGGAGAGCAGACTTTTCTGTACAAATTGAGTATACTATCTTCTATGATTAATTATTTAATTATAGTGTCAAAAGTCAGCAAAGAACCATTATAGAGAAGAGACATGCATATGGATTTAGAATCATCTTGAAGAGTTATTAATATATGCTAAATATGCTGATAATTACGGAGATTTGCATAGATGGTAACTACGGTAGGGCTAAGTATTGTTGGATCTTAAGGGGTTAAGTAATTCCATAGTTCTTGAAATTCTAACCCATAGTTATAGATTGTCTGGTCATGTTGTTGTTGCATTCAATGAAGTCTTCGATAGAGCCAAAAATAATTATCATTATCAGATACAGAATAACAATTCTTTAAAAAATATCATTCCTTCTTAGTTGTATCAAAGTGTTGAAAATCAAGCGTGATCACTTTAGTACATGTGTTTTGAAACCATGTCAGGATATGATGATTCATTCCATTTCAAGATACCAAGAGTTTTGTAAATTTTGTTCTTCTTTATTTACCTTCTTATTTGGTATTGGTATTTCTCTAATGACAACACACTAAAGAAGCCTCTCTTGAAGAAAACTACACTTTTTCTTAACCCATAAATTATTGTTTGACCTATTAAAGATAACATTGATAAAATTAAGAATGTATTGAGGAAGTTTAAAGACATTCTTAATAAAAGAAGTGCAATAAAAGAGAGAACTTGTTTGTAAAATTTGAATTTGACTAGTTTATCTTAAAAAATAGACTTATAACACTTCAAAACTTTAAGAACCAATTTAGTTTATGAAAAAATCGGATAAAGAGGGGGTGAACTAGTTAGTCAAAGTAATAATTAATAGGTTTAAAGCAAACCCAACCAATAAAATTAAACCGAAACAAAAGGATAGGTTGGCTAATATGTCATTGATGAGGATTCCTTTAGATAAATGATGATGTAAAACGTGTCCAAATTGTGCTTACCTCTTATTAATTGAATAATGTCATGGTAACTTTGATCCAATGATTTAATAACTCGTGTTGATGACGTGCAACTACGTGGCAGGAATATGCCTCATTATTGACTAACATGTAGCAAGTACATAATAACGTAGAAGGACAACGTGGCATATGCTTAGGCCATGTTTACTTGAGATTTGGTTTTTTGTTTTAGTTTCTTATTTTTCTAAACACAAAAATTGATAAAGAAAATACTCTAATACAACACAAAAATCAAAAAAGAAAACACAACAACTACAACAAAAAACCACAACCCACAACCCAACTAAATCTATATCATTTTGTTTCTCTTCTTCCTCGTAACACTGAAATCATTAAAAAGTCAACAAAATCATTCGAATAAGGAATGTCATTTGCAAGTCTGGATGGATTTGGAGTTTCAATAGAGTAAAATTGAAAGTTAAGAGTGGTGAGATCTGCAACTAGCAGCATGAAAAGAGAAACTAATAGTGGCTAGTTGGCGAGATGATGAGAGAAGCACCAAATTTTGTGAGAGAACAGCTTGATTCCACACCGATCTAAGTATGATTTCCAACAATGGTGGCAGAGGATGCAATGGTTTTTGGTTTCAGTTTAAGCAAGAGGAAAAGAGGGAACCCAAAACAAATTTTGAAACTACGGAAAAATGGAAGGAACCTAGAAAAATATGAACTCCTTTCTATGAAGGATGCTCTATTACTATGAGAAAAAAGAGAAAAAGGAGCAATTTTTTTGTAATTTTCTGCATATTTTATTACAAATACAAAGGGCAATATATATGAGAGTGCAGTCAAGCTAAAGAAGGAAATAATCTTTGGTTTTGTGTTATAATCCCTGATATTATGTTAATTTATAGTTTTACGTTCAACTTTCTAAAAAAATTGAGACATCGATGGCATTATTTCAATACTTTAAATACTCGAGTGGGACATTATAAAAGATAATCGAAATCGGAGCAAAAGATTGACTATGGCGAACAAGCCTTACTCTAAGATGCCACTTGCTTCAAGAAAAAGTCGTTTATTACTTATGTGCTACGGACAAGAATTAAGCATGTTGTAGAAACCAGTAAATGAATTGAATTTGACAAGGAACAGCTTGGCAATGTTGGTAAACATAACTTGAAAGCCAAATTTGGAACAATTTGAAGATGCTACACTTATTGACCAAATTTAGAACATAACTTAATTTAGTAAAAAATAAAAAGAGGAGTTGTAGCATTACTCTTTCCGGAAAGAAAGCAATCCATTATAGATTTTAATAAGGAAAGCCATAATAAAAAAAAACAACTTTTAGGTTTATTTGTGTTTTTTTTTACTTATTTAAATATGAAAACTGAAAAAATAATAGAGAAAAAATCCCAAAAACAATATAAACATTAAAAATGCAAAAACTGAAAATAAATGTAAATATCGATAAAAAATATGCAAAAATAAAATAGAAAAACGAATCTTACAAATTAGACAACTTCAAATCCATGGTAGGAGATATAAATAGAGAAAGCTCTTGATCATTTTCAAACCTGGCCATGTCTTCCTTCTTCAAATAAATTAACAACTCTATACCACCTTTTTCTCTTGCATCAACCATAATAACCATTTTTTGAAAAGGCCAAAATGTGAATACTGCCCATAATGGTTTCCCCCATCCGAAGTCAGTTTCATATACCCTGAAGCCAATGGCACTAGCGAAGTATAAGGGCATTGTATGCCAATTACCCTCCGCATGTGCTCTCTCTTCCATCATTTTCAAATGTGCTTCACTATCTTAAAGATTTTTCTTGACGAACTATGAGTCCACTTTTCTTTTCAATTTTCTCACTTGATCTATAATGCTACAACATACATCATCGTCACTCATGTCAAGCATTACTACATGTGGCTGATAAATGTAATTCCCAATACACATAATTGAGAGAGGTGGATTGAACCTCGTGCGCAAGTTTAAGATGTGCTTTACAAAGCAAATTATACCAGCGTTGGCTAATATTTGAGTTGCTGCTGCCTTCATCCTGCTGTAAACAAAAGCTGTAAGGGTCTCAACATGTATTGGTTTATTGGTTTGTTGAGCAAACTCAAGGTCAATTAAGTTAGAATGGGATCCTAGCGTACTATAAAATTATGTGATAATTTCTTGAATTAATAGTAAGGTTTATTAATTTGTTTAAAATAGTGGGAGTAACTAAATGTATGATTAAAGTCCTAATCTTATTTGGTTGTCATCGCATTTATTAATTACTTGCTTACCTTACATTGATATTATTCGAAGTAATAGAATACCTTTGTTAGTATAGTTGGTACTATATAGTAAACTGAATTTCTTAGACATAAAGCTAGTTTGAGAAACGTTCTCAAAGATGGAAGAATTGTATGCAGTATGCAATCTTGTTATAATCCCTACTAAGGATATTAGTGATAAAGTTTAAGAGATATATCAATATCATATAGATAACATAAATGTGGTGACATTTGATTTGATAATTTTTCATAAACTTTAAGGCAATATATAAGATGGATGCTAACACCATGATAGCACAATGCAAAGAGTTGCATAAAGTAGAGCTAAAAGTGTGGTACCATGAAAGGACTTGTTCCATTTAGTTTAGCTTACTAAAAATCATAAATAAAGATTACAATTAAAAACATTTTGTATGATATGATAATAGATATCATTAAAAGAAAAATGATTGCATAACTTTTCTTACCAATAACTGATATGATAAAGATCATATGTATATTTCTAATTCATGCTTTGAGTATATGATACTGAATTTGGATTCAACATTAATGTAATGTTCAAGGTATGATCAGAAATATATTATTGAGTAAAATTAGTTAGTCCATGTTATACAAATAGTTTGCATGTATTGGATTAAGAGTGACTTATACTTAATATAAAGTGACAAGAGTACAAATTTAAATAACTAAGATTATCCTTTATTCCAAGTTGGTTAAATCAATATGATGAGAATCATAAAGTTACATATAGGGTTATATGTATCCTTTTTTATTATGAATCATATAAAACTTGTGAACCTCATTGTATTGATAAATGGCCAAATCAGCCTTTAGCGAAAGGGAAAATATGATATTAAACTGTTATAAATGATACATGAGATGTATATGGTATGATAACAATTCATGAAAGGATGAATATTTGTATTTCATTAAGTGTATTGATGACTTTATGTGATGTAGTCATAGGTATTCAATAAAATATTGAATTCAATTTGGAAAAGTTCAAAGTAATTTAATATAAGTAGAAATTAAGTATTGAGAATGCTAAATCACTTCAATAGTATCGATATGTTTAAGGTGTAGCTAAATCACTTCAATAGTATCGATATGTTTAAGGTGTACTTAGATTTTCTTGGTTATCTAATAGGGAATGCAATTATTTAGTAATTGACTTCATGACTAAATTTTATAGTAGTATGAATTTATGTAGAAGGGGTTTTACAATATATGTTATTGTGTTATATAATGTTTTTTATTCTTCATAGTTATGCCTTGATATAATTTACCTTATATAGTTCCATTCAAATTGATTAGTATGATTCCATATGAGATAAGGAATAGTATGACTTTAATAGGGTCAAGGATAATGATTTTGGTATGTGATGCTTAGTTGAAGCGTATATTATCTACTAAGTTTAGAACTAAGTTAGATAATAGGAAATTATGAGCATCCCATTGAAGAAAATTATTTGATTTAATGAGTACTCATAAGGATAATAGTTCTCAAGATAAGTAGTGGGAGTAAGATTAAGTTTGAAATAGTTCAAATCTTATAATAATAAATCCAAATAGAACTAGTGCCTTTTATTGATACATGTGATGTATACTTGAAAGGTTCATATATGTTGAATAAATTCACTTTCATGAAGAATTCAAAGAGTTTGTTTTAAAGATAATTGTGGTTTTATTATATCAATAAGAAGGTTAGTGGGAGTATAGTTGTAAACTTTATTAGGAGTATGTAATGAAATTTGTCTCATTAAGAATAATAATTCATATTTTCAATTGTTGAAGGTGTGGTAGTCTAAGAACAACTCTTAATTGGATATGAAAAGGTGTCAACTTAAATTTCAAGAATTAAGATCTATAAAGATAGATGGATGAGTTGTTTACCTATTCTAATCTAAATACACAGATAATGTGTTAAAAGTGTTTAGCATTTGAGATGTCTAATACTTATGAAATATAAATGATGTCCATTATTTTATATATAGGTTTATATTTAAGTTCAATGTTATAGGACTTTAGTTTTAGTTTGACAAGAACGAAAATCCTAATTAAGATATAAGCAATGGTTGCTAATCATGCCTTAATACATTTTTTTATTTATTGGAAATGATTGTTTGGACCATAAAGTTCTTTTATGAACTAGATATAGTTCTTTGCATTAATCAAACAATAAGGTACTGTAGAATATAAGAGCCATTTAGCATGCGAAAAGAGCTTAAGGTCTCAAGAATAATTCAAAGATGTATTTAACATATCCTTTAAATTATAGTGATAATTGAGATATAAGGATTAAGCAAGTACTCACTAAAGAGAATCTTGTAGAGTTCTCTCACTAAGATGTTATTCCAAGAGTAGAATAATCGCAATATGATGATATGGTATGAGATACTTAAGCGATTGGCTTAGTGTAAGCGGGAGATTGTTTGTTTATGCCCTGCAGCCAATTGGTTGGTTGTAAATTTATGACATATTTTATGAAAGGCGTTATTTATCTTATGCACATTTTTTTAATAAATTGATGTATAAAATAAAGTCCATGGGATAAATATATTTTACACTTGAATTACGATGGAGATTATAATTATGAGATTCATATTGTAATTAAATAGTGTTCCTAAATTGTTCTTAGTCGTTGCTCTATTAAGACTGGACATTAATAGAGTGAATAACTAGCACACATTATGTTTTTTCTTATAAAGGAAATAGTTGATCTCATAGACTAAAGTATGAAGATACTTGAAAAAACACGTGGGTGTTTGTTAGCGAACAAGTTCACTGAACTAACCCGATATGAGAATTTCATATAGAACATTACTTGTGTGTTTATGGAAATACTCATTGTGATGATTGTATAAGTAATCCTTAGACTTGAGATCACTAAGGTTATCTTGTATATGAATTGTTATGTTTTGATACTACTTACGACCTATTCTAACCATAGATAGTTCACACGGTAGTCATTGGATGTAGCATGAACTATATGGAGGTAGTTGAGTGATCAATAAAGGATTCGTTGCCCTAAAGTAATTAGGGAAAATGTTCTGTTGTTCTTGATTATTATTGATTTATGAAATCCTTTGCCAAGGTGGAATGACACTTTGAAAAGAGTTTTCAATTGTCATTAATAAAATTAATTGCTAATAATGAATAACTAATATTATTAGACTCAAAATAAAGAAGACATTAATTCCATACTCTATGTTTAATCAGAACATTGTATGATGAAAGGATTGAATTATACGGAAAATCATATACAGACAGGTTAAGTCAAAACTATTTTGACATTTCTATTATTTTGGTGGTCACGACATGTTGCTAGACGTTAATTTTGATCTATGATCATAAATTGTTTAATTAGAGAATTAAAGATAAATTAAAAGAAGTTTTAATTTATCTAATTCTAATTATAAATTATAATTATAATTTATGATCATTGCCTATATTAGGAACTTAAGGGGTCATACATATAGGTTTATTGGAAGAGAGCAAAATTTAATTAAGTTGGACTTAATTAAAAAGTTTAAGAAACTTTAGGTTCAAATATAAGATATTTGGTTCAATTGAAATTAAATTATAATTATAATTAAAGTTAGATTTTAGTTATGATTTATGTTTAATTTTAATATTAGAAAAAATATTATTTTTTCACTATATAAGGAGGCAATCCTAGGGTCATTAACACGGCTATGCTTCCTCTCAAAAGTTGATTTTGAGTTCTCTTCTGTAAACCTGTAAATACCGTTAGAAGCTGGAACTTAAACAACTGTGATTTTGGATACGAGAAGAATTTACTAGAATAGCAAATCCTTTACTCAAGCTTGTCTGTAACTTTATTATTGTTCAAGTTAAATTTTCTTAAATTGATCCTACGAAGAAAACCTTAATTTTTTCACTGCAATATCAATTTAATCGATATATGTTTCCTAACAATCTTGACATTGAGAAATTTGGCACTACAACCTTACAAGATATTTTACTCCATTTACAATTGCTTGCATGCCGATGCTATAGTTATAAATGCATGAAAGTGCTAAGCTAGAGTGAAGCCACATTGTTTAAAGTATAAATGAGGGTGTAGTTATATGCAAAATTGATAAAAATTGATGAATAAAATCAAACTTTTATTCTATAAAATTGATGAATATTTTTAATTATATTAAATATTTATGCATTTCATTTTTAATGATAATAAGAATTAATTAATTTAAGAATATAATTTGATATATTAAAAAATAAAATATATTAAAATCTAATAGTATTAATAAAGATTAAACAAAAAAATTCAAGATATTTTTTCAATTTTTATTATAAATTTCAATCAAATAACATTTTATTCTTATTTTATTATTACAAATCTCAACTAAATATATATTTATTTTTTAACCATAAAATAGAAACCAGCCAAAAAAATACAATTAAAAAATGGAAGAGATACTAAATAGCCTCTTAATTTGTATGTAGCTATCTATAGATTACAAAATTTTCTTGCTTTTGCCTGTACAAAATTTTCTTGCTTTTGCCCGTACAAAATTTTCTTGCTTTTGCCCGTTGGGATCCAGGTGCCCTGCCCGTGATGTATAGGCGGTCAGTAAATTTTTTTATAAAAAAAAACTTTGGCCTTAACTGCTGGATGATATTTTTGAGTTATAAATGGCAAAAAGTGTTTGATTGGCACTTCCTGTCAAAGACCACTTCCACGAAGCTTCACTTTTTATTTTCTATTTTTTCTCAGGTCGTTTTATTCGTATACAGGTCAAACTATCTCAATTTCGCCCCAAAGCCAAACTTTCTGAACAGTTATATATGTTTGGATCTCTCCTTTTTGCTTCTAATATTACATTCCAACTAATCATTTCATTATTTCATATGGTTATGTTAATTAGAAAAGGAGTTTTTGCTGGTTTTCATGAATTCTAAGGTAATTTTAATTAATTGAAAAGAAGAGTGAAGTACTCCATCAGGTTAAAATGTTAAGTTTCCTAATAGCAAAGCTTTGAATAGAATAATTTTTATTTATCACACAAAGTACTAATCTTGGTAGGATTAATAGTATTATGGCCACTACTTTTAAATTTATTTGTTTGAATGATATATTTTTCAAGGATTTGATGGAATAACTAAGGGAGCTTTCTTTCTCTTTAATAACTCTTACGTTTTAGTTTACATAATAAGCACAATTTGAATCTTTAAAACATGTCGCTTTTCGATTTTACTGTTTGGAGAATTATCATAATAACAAAATATAATAAAAATTACATTCAATTGAATATTTAAATTATTTTCAACAAATTCTTTTAGAAATTAAGATATTTCTAGATGATAAATAGAAAATTTTTCATCACAATACCATTTTCATTTAAACTTGTTTGCATTTATCATCTCAGTTTTTTTAAAAGTATTTTATTATCGTACTTTATTTCATATTAAATTTGTTAATTGTAATTTTTGTATTGATTTTTGTATTTTTTAATTTTAATGCTATTTTTTATTTTTATGTTGTATTAATATATTAATTTTTTATTTTTATGTTATTTTTTAATTTTTGTATTTAAAAAAAACTAAAACAGAAAATCAAACCTATATCGAATAGGACCTAAATGCTTTGCAGCCTAGCGTATAAGTACTATTTTTTATTTTTATCGCTTGCATATGGCAGTCAATATAGCATTATTAGTTAATTGCATGATTTCCTAATGATGGTGTAAAGATGTTGTCACTGTCAGTGGATCTAAACCAGCTAAAAATGCAGGAAGATTTTATATCCAAATATGAAAGAACTTAAAGAAAATAATACTGCTGAGAATAAAAAAAATAATGAAACATCTAATGCAACAAAGACCTTTATCACGATAACACAGCTCATTACCTGATCCTTCTTTATTCCTAAACTCTCCTTCAATCTTATATTTGTTGGCCAATTAATTGAACTTAGTGTTGATATAAAATTCTCTCGTAATAGCTGTATTGTACACAATCTATAAACCCCAGGTAAGGTTTATGAGACAGGGCATGAGATTTGTTACCTATTTGAACTTCACTTCATCTTCCATCTAAAGTCCTGACTACTTATCATATCTTCTAGTCCATGCCATTCTCACTTGGCCTTGTTTCTAATTCTAGATTAAGTTCTTTAATTTCTAAAGGCAATTTAAGAGCTATTAAAGTTGAATATTTTGATTGTATTTCTTATTAGTTATGTAAACATCATGTCTTACCGTTTCCTATTAGAGATAATATTACTCTTGCACCATTTGATTTAATTCATTTTGGTAGTTGAGGACCTACTCCTCATCCTACTATGGGTAATTCTTGTTAGTTGTCATTTTTGTTAAGGATTATTCTCATTATACCTAGATTTTTATTATAAAATATATATGAGTTACCTCAAGTGTCTATCAAGTTTTGCTACTATGATTATAACTCAAATCTATTTCCAATAAAAATTTTAAAACTAAAAATTGCCTTAGAATTTAAAGAATCAACATTATCTCAGTTTTTATCTAAGAATGGGACCATTATTCAACATTCTTGTCCAGTTATTGCTCAACAAAAATGGAAGAGCATAGCATAAACATAGATATATTTTGTATATTGTTCATGCCCTCTGATATCTTCTTCTTGTCCATAATCTTTTTGGGAGGAAGCAACCCTTGCTATTGTCTAAACTATCGGCTGAATTCTCACCTCTACCATTAGTGACTTTTTTTCTTATGAACACTTATATAATCAAATCCTGATTATTCTTCGTGTCTTTGATTGTTCTTGCTTTGTTGTTCTTCAATCTCATAAGCATGTAAAACTTAAACCCCGAGCTTGATTATGTAGTTTCATTGAATATGGTAGTGAGAATAAGGGATTGGAGTTAGGATCCTATTTTACATCATCTTTGAAACTCTCCTCATGTCAAATTTTGGAATATAATATGTGGTCTACTCTATCATCTTTTAGGGTTTAATCAACACCTTCCTCCTTTCTAATTGGTCCCTCCATTATTTTTCCTAATGAATTTATGCAAGACCATTCAGTTCTAACAATGTTAATTCTTATTCCCCTACTTTTAAAGAATCCCTCTTTTCATGGACACTATCACTAGTTCTTCCTCTTCTCTTAATGTTGTTGTGTCTTTATCAACCCTGATCTACGTCATCCTATTCAAATAAGAAAACTTAACGTTACTCTTCGTAATTATTATTGTTATGCCACTATTGCTTCTTTATATAAACCTAACACTTATTATGAATTTAGTACTAACCCTCTTTGATAAAAAGAAAAAATAGAAGAGCTACAATCTCTCAGAGCACTCATACTTAGGATTTAGTTGGTTTACTATTAGGAAAACATATTGTTAGATGTAAATGGGTTAATAAAATTAAGACTAAAGTTGATAGATCTATAGAATAATACAAGGCTTGTCTTGTAGCTAAAGGTTTTACATAGGAGTATAATATTGATTATGAAGAAACATTTTTCTCGTGTAACCGACATCACCTTTATGCAAAGCCTTCTTTCTATTGCTATTGTTAAACAATGGAAAATGTTCTAAATGGATGTGAAAATAACTTTCTTAATAGTGATCTTTTTTAAGAAGTTTATATGCAACCTCCTTCTGGCTATAATCATTCTTTGAATAAGGTTTGTCGTCTTCAAAAAAAATTTTATGGCTTAAAGCAAGTCCTTCTAGCTTAGTTTGCTAAGTTCAGCTCAACTATTAATCAAATTAAATTCAACTTGAGCCCATCTCATCATGCCTTATTCATTCCTCACACTAATAGATTTTATTCCTCACACTAATAGGACATCAATGATCTCAAATAATTTCTTAACACTCATTTTGAAATGAAACATCTTAGAAATCTTAGCTATTTTTTTAGTCTTAAGGTGTCTTCTAATTCATCTTTATATTATTTTTCTCAAGCTAAATATGTTATAGATTTTATTTCTCATGTATTTTTACTGATGAAAAATAGCTAGTACCCTAATTGAGACTAGTGATAACTTCTCTACTATTAATGGTGTCTCTCTTCATAATGGTACTCTTTATTGTCAATTAATTGAGAGTCTTATATATTTAATGATGTAACGTATAGCATAGATTTTCTAAAAGCTATGCAAAATCCTTTGAAGAACCAAAAATATTCAATAGAAAACTCAATATAATATTCAAAACTGGTCTAAAGTTCAAAAAGTGGCTGCAAATAATAATATGAAACCCTCTAATATAATTACGGACCAAAACATCTTTTATACTTAAATAAAAACAAATAAAACAATAATAGTAGTAGTAATAATAACTCTGCGTCATTCTCCATTTGAAGAACTCATCTTCGAGTTTCAATGAAAGTCATAGCGTAATGGAATTTCTTATATTTGCTCTGTATTCCTTTTTTTTCTTTGGCTTCTTCAAAATCTCTTATGCTTGAATAACTCTTTACCTTTGCTCAATTTTGGCATTGGTTAGGGCATTTAGATCATTAGTAAACTCTTTTACCTGTTTGTTTCGTGACCCTTTGAACTAATTTTCTTCCTTTGTAACTGTGACTCTAGTATTGTAATTTTGGTGATTGATTTAGACTATTTAAGTTGTGTTCCTAATTCTTTTCACGTTTGCTCCTCCATTTGTAAGTTAGCCTCTATTTTCACCACCTATTTTACCACTAGAGCATGCATCTGCCTAACTTCTTTAGCTTTTATTGCAAATTTTTGTGTAATAGATAAGAATGCACTATCCTTTGTCGTGACTTCCTTTCTTTTTAACGACAACAATGTGTATTTAACTCCATTCCTTTTCAATATGTATTTGTTACTTCTTCCTGAGTACTGAGCATCCACATCATCTTGTCATGGTCTCTCGAATAATAAATGACAAACATCCATATTGACAATATCACAATATACCTTGTCTTTATACCTGCCAATGGAAAATGGAACTCTACACCTCGCCGTCAGCTCTGTTTTATTTATCGCAGTTTTGGTCAACCTTAAGGCATATGGATTCAGATGTTTCTCCACAAATAGTCCTAGTCTCTCCACTATCCACTTTCCAATGATATTCTCACAACTTCTAGTATCAATAGTGACTCCGAACACTTTATCATAAAAAGTGCATCTCGTACAAAATAATTTGTGCCTCTAAGTCCTGTCCTCTTATTTAGGAATCAACATTAGCTTCCTAACCACATAAGTTTAGCCTCTGTTAACACCAAAATCTTCCTCTTCATCACCATCTACTTCACAATAAATTCCTTCTTATTCATCATCTCTCTATACAATATTCACTGTCTTTCTCAAGGGACACTTATTTAACTTATACCAAGGTTGACTACATTTAAAGCACTTGCCTACAGTTGGTTTAACATATGAGTTCTCAAGTTTCTTCACCTCCTTATATTATACTTTTATCATAGGCCTCAACCCAGTAGCTTTGTCCTTTATAGCTCGAGTGTCATAAACTCCACCCCCTAAATCATATTCTTATATTAGTTTAAACCCCTTGATGGAGCTTGGAGTTTTATAACTCTCCATACTTCTCTTGTTGTTCTCTTGTTGCATCATCTCTGAGATAAGAGCCATATTCTTTGCCTTAAAAAGTGTCTGGATAACCTGTACTCCAATCTTATCTCGAAGAGCTGGCCTTAGCCCTTCCAAGTATCTGATCACTTGATGCCCTTCAAACTCAAGAATATTGTTTCACTTTGCCAATCTCATGACCTCACTAACTAGAGTGTTAATACTGTTAGAACAAAATCTACTCATAGTCTGGTAGCAGGAGCTCTAGTTTAAAAAAAAATCATCATGTACCAGCTACGCATATGCCTCTTTCCTTCACATTCCCGTCGTAATTTAAATCGCTCCCACTATACAGAAACTCCTCCTTTTAGTTGGCATGCTACAATCCTAGCTCTTTTCTCAAGTGCAATATCTAGGTAGTCAAAGATCCTGCCAAATTTTGCAATCTAGTCCAAGAAATCTTCAAGTCCTGAACTCCCATTAAAGTAAGGAATATCTACCTTTAATTTGTAGTCTGCCACATCGCCCCCCCCCCCCC